>JAACJT020000075.1:6289038-6306751 GCA_009936485.2 Gymnarchus niloticus
GTCCATGACAGGACACAAGGGTGGAGACATCTGGGATGGGATGCCAGTCCATGACAGGACACAAGGGTGGAGACATCTGGGATGGGATGCCAGTCCATGACAGGACACAAGGGTGGAGACATCTGGGATGGGATGCCAGTCCATGACAGGACACAAGGGTGGAGACATCTGGGATGGGATGCCAGTCCATGACAGGACACAAGGGTGGAGACATCCAGGATGGGATGGCAGTCCATTACAGGACACAAGGGTGGAGACATCCGGGATGGGATGCCAGTCCATCACAGGACACAAGGGTGGAGACATCTGGGATGGGATGCCAGTCCATCACAGGACACAAGGGTGGAGACATCCAGGATGGGATGGCAGTCCATTACAGGACTCACACAACTGCTTAACACCTAATATAATAACAAAAGATTAAATTTGTTTGGTTTTTATATTCTTTAATATGACAAAAACAAAAGTGTCCTGCCAGTCTATCAATGCATGTATTCCCATCTGACTTTTTGTTTACCTGTATTTCTGGACATTATCATGATCTGAGCTTTCAGAAAGACTGTTAAGAACCCCCAAACTACTATGGTAATGCAATACAACACATTGGTGTTCCTCTGACTATGAAACGTAGTGTCTCCTTGAAACCAACAATAATCATTCAGAAAGCAGGAAAACCTCATGCTAGTGCAACATAATTAGCATTCCATTGTACTCATACATTAAAATACTCTGTAGCAACCATTTATGATTCTAATCAATCTGTCAAATCTTAACGAGATTACCAGTGGAGAAAGCCTCAAAACAGGCATCTCTGGAGAACTGCGCTTTCATTTACCGCGAGATTTCCTCCAGAGTGGGATAGAGTGCAATTTAGTCAACAAGCATCAGACGGTTTATTTTTGATTTTTTCGTCTGAGGTGCAGTCAACTCAGAGTTAGCGAAAGTGTGCGTTCTGACTGCCAAATAAAAGGCGAGGCAGCTCCAGCCTGTCACACAGACAAAGTGAAGAGTGTTAAAAGCCAGATCAGTCAGGATGCTATGAACTTCATTTCGCTAAAGAAAATAAGAGTTGTGCGCTTGGGGGAATAAATGGAAGAACAGGCTCTGAATCACTGGTTACATGAAGGAAAGTCCTCAGTCAACACTACAAAAAAGCAATGGTAAAACAGTGCAAGAAAATAAATGCTAGCTATGTGACATAGAGGTTTGGCAGGTGGCACACTGACATCAAACCTCCAGGGTTGGGGGTTTGAATTCCACCCCTGGTTCTATATGTGCAGACTATGCTGGTCCATCAATAATAAGGTAAAAAAGAGTTTTAGTTACAGGGCAAGTCACATCGTGCTTTGTATTTGCTTCAAATTGTGAACCTCTGGGCAAAATTTCAGATCAATTGGATGATATTTACAGTTCCCCCTAAAATGTCAGCTTGCAGCAGAATTTAACTCTTGTCTAACGAGAGATGAACCACAAAAGCAGTGCCTTCTGAAGGGGGTTGTTCAAACATGGTTTCACTTCAACTGCGTTGGTGGAGAGAAGAAGCAGTTTTGGGGGACCCCTAAATTTAGGAGTAGGCAGGTTGAATTTTATTCATGAATTCTTCATAGTAAACGGTACAGTATGGTGTCTCATATGGGATGGGGCTTCATATAATTTTGGACCACCTTAGAGTGCACTTTGCATGTTCTTCCTGTGTTTGTATGTAGGCTGCTCAGGCTGCCTTCCATAGTCCAGAAGGATGCAGTGTGGGTGAACCTGAGTTGAGTATGCTGTGTAGTTTTGAGTGGGTCTCCTGAGATCGATTGGCATCCTGTCCAGAGAGGCTCTCGCTGTGCGTCCCAGGCTCAATGTGACCTTGTAGTAAAGGAGTGGTTATGGAAGATGGACAGATGAAAAACAAAACTCTGAACTCTTAAATCCAAAACTACATTAGCCTAGCAAAGCATAATTCTTTGCTGAGGTTTAGGGGCCCACCAATGATAAAGTGAAGCAACTGCATGCTGGCTATGTGTAGGAATGTGTCATTGCCCACCATGTCACATGATTCCATTCTGCTGTGGCTTATCTAGCCCCTCGCACGTTAACCTGCGCCCATTCTGATGTTCCTGTTCGGCCACCAGAGAAGGGCCAGAACTGATTGCCAGCTCCGATGTCAGGTGATGGCAGCGTACCGCTGTTATCTACGAAACGGCCTCGAGTGGCTACTGCTCACAAACTCATGCCTGCGTGTGCTGTGACACGTGCATGGGGTGTACAAGCATTATGGGTGGGCATGGCGCCAGGAGAATTTAAGGTGGTCTGGGAAAAAGTGATCCGGAGCAATGCTTTAATACAGGTATGTCTGACAAAAAAGTTTATCCCTAGAACTGTGCCTGGATTATGACATGTAGATAACATTTCTATTCTCAAACTAACAGGGGTTAGCAAAGATGAGATAAAAAAGCATATATTTGTGTTAGACATACTTACAGATATGTGTTATCAGCTCTGGTTTATTTGCCCAAGCATTACAAATAAATTTTAGCAGGGGCGTGGTGTATGTTTGTGCGTAATCAGTGCTGGATAATAGATGAGGTCCATTTGTGAGCTTTCCACAGAACATTAGCCATGCATACAACAAAAGAAAAAGTTAAAATAAAGTTTACCTCTGAATGTTTGGCACGTTCCTGCTGCTATCCCTCCTCAATCTGCTTCAACCTGTGTGTCTGAAAGAACGAATTGAGAAGGGCAAAAGGAAGGGAAGTGGGAAAGGGGAGGGAGGATGAAACGTGAGACAGGGGTGGCTCACAGGAAGTGCACACACAGACACTTTGCTGTTGACCTCTGTGCCTGGCCGCTCATCTGCATGCTTGTCGCCGAGGACCTGGGCGCTACGCCAGCCCTGACGCCCCTCTGTGGCAGCCAGAGCCACGCAGGGGTCTGCCTTTGATCAGGGGCCAACTATTCATCACTTAAAAAGGGGTGTGGGGGGGGGGGGGGGGGGAATAAACCTCTGCTGCCAATTATTACAAAAACATCAAGGCCTGTGTGGAAAGAGAAAGAGAAATGGAGAGAGAGGGAGAGAGAGATGGAGAAAGACTGGGAGAGCGAAAAATAGAAAGGAGAAGGCACGAGTTTATCAGGCTGACTTCACCTCTGCTGAGGCTGTAAGGATATTAGCATCGCTGAATGTATATGTGGCATTTTTTTGGACGTAGAACCCAGCAGGGGAGGCACAAGGGCCAGCATGATATGCCTTTCTCACCATGGCGAGTGACAGAGCCTCACTTTCAGGAGGTCAACGATGAAATTGCAACAAAAGATCAGATAAAAGCAATTTGCACACTGCAGGAAAGCAGGCGCTCATTAGCAAAAAAATAATAATAATAAAATAAATGAGACTAGCTAAATTAGAGCCATATCACAGATTTTTTACGAGCATATCCAAGCCGTCTGCTGGCCTAAAGATGCAGGGCAAAATGTCCAACCCAGTTTCAACTGTGTGTAATATGCCTACAACATACTGTAAAGGGGATTATGCTGTTTTCACTAAACACAGGCATTTTTCCCCCTTTGAACCATACAAAAATCTTTAAAATACAGTACTGGTTATTCAAAAAGCATAAATGTCATTTTTAATTAACCACCTGTATTTAAAGAATTGAAAAAAATGTCCCTGTTTCACCTTTAGAATGCGAATTTTAGACTTATTAACAAAAAGCAGATGTTTATTTTCAGGTGGCGAATTTAAAATGACAGCAACAGTTTATGAATAAAGCTTTTTTTCTGCTTTTTAAAGGTAATTGCAAAGTGAAAATCAAAACAACCTGACCCAAATATTTTAAAGCGGATTTCTTAAGAAAAGAATTAAAAAGACAAGGAAAAAATGCTTGAGCCTGTACAGTATAATATTTCAAAATGAGTACCTTGTGTAATGTTAGTTTACAAGAATCCTCTTGCATGTGTAAATCTGGCATTTTAACAACCAAAGGAGGAAGTTTACAGATGTGCTTTCTGAGATGGCACAGTTGGTAAATTTTATCATCAGAATCAGGCTACAATTATCTGTAAGTCATCCTAAAATCTACATTACACTGTGTTTCAAAAAATTATTTTTATTTTTCGCAATAACTTTGTTGATCCTGAACTGATTTTGATCGTTTTTGGCTGAACAGTTGCTGGTCTGTGTGAAAGGATGACACTTTGGACACTTCTCATAACCATGTGACTTGTTTTGTCAGCATTTTTGACTTGGCTGTTACCTGACTTTGCTGATTTTGGATGTTTATCATTGTGAACGTTAGTCAGAGTTGTTGATTGTATTACGAGGTACAGTAGAAGTACATAAAACAGGTGTGATGGGAAACAAAATACACGTTTTGTTGCAATTTTCTTAACTTAAGGCGTATTTCTGCCACAAAAAATCAAAATCGACTCAGGCTCAACAAAGTCATTGCAAAAATAAAAAGATTTTAATTTTTTTGAAACAGCGTACCACCTAAATAATTCATTGAACAATAAAACATATTCCCAGCCTATGAAAAATAACTTGAAAAGACCTTAGTGGAAAACTTTCTGATATACTTTGGTTGAGTGTGAAAATGTGAAAACCTTCGCATGAGGGGTGTGTGATTTTTCATGACTTGCTGGCCAAGTTTAAAAGCACTGAAGGTTCCCAGCAGTAGAATTACAAAGGTATCTTTTTCTACAGATCAGTGTCTGTTTGGGCATTGGGTGAACAATGAATAAATAAACAATGCAGCTGCTTGAGAAAAGGCATGAATAATTGGCCTTTACAACAGCAGGGATTTATGCATAGGTACATGTATGCCGAATGACAGGCTTGCCACTTGATGGACCTCCTGGTACTACTAGCCCAAGCTCATGAAGGGTGTCAGCATTTCCTGTTTACACTCTCCTGTCCCGAGGCCAAAGAAACCAAAGGTGGAATAATGGAGACATTGATCACCTAGGATGAGGCTCTTTCTCTTTGAATATCCCTCAAAATGTCTTTTGGTTGTTGTTTGTATGTCTCGAGAGGCCCCTTCAGCTGATGATTGAGAGAGCAAAACAAAACAAAACAAAAAAACCCTCCGGCCTTTAAAACGCTTGCCATTTATTCTGTCCAATTGCTGTTTTTGTTGCTATAGAGATTCTTGTTTCATTAGTTTTTCTTGTGTTGGGGGAGGGGGGTCAATCAATTATGGTGTGAGGTGTGATCAAAAAGAAAATGTTCAAAAATCCAATTTGCTCTGGAAGGATCTAGCTGCCATTTCTGAAGAAGGAGAGGGAGAGGAACACTTAAAGAAATGTGACAGCGAGAGTGGAGCTTGGTTTTGTGGTGTTCTTTTGAATGTGCAGAAGTATTTTTACGCCATGTTCAGACAAGAGAACGCAGAGGCGCAGAAATGTGATCTAGCGCCGGGCTACAAACTGAATTCCATTAAAGTGTTTTTCGTGGCCGCGTACCTGTACCCCGCCAAAGGCATTTAATGCTAAAGGTGGTCTAAGGCACTATCAGATCCTACCATCACTAATCCTTCTGGAATGGAGTATGGAGGCTTTGAAGTTCACGGGAGAACACTGTTATAGTATTTGGAAGCAAGACCATGCATCGCTTGTGAAAATAACTTAATTAAGAATCGTTAACTGGAATCCAACCAGGTGCTGAGAGGTCACATGCAGCAAAAGAAAGGAAGAGAGCAAAAAAATGACACTCAGCAAGTCTGTGCCAAGTTTGTGAATGCATATGCATAAGTTACAGGCAAGAAAACAAAAATACAGGCATGCGACAACAGAAACACAGAGATAGCTAGCATAAGAATTCATTTATTTACAGTGCGTAACACTTTATACAAATCCTGAGAGATACGACACTTGTCATTAACCTTCTTCTATATGAAGAAGTTGCACTGTGGCAGATATTTTAGATTTTATCACAGGAAAGCGTCAGGAATGAAGGGTATCTCTTGTCATTATTTAAAAATCAAAGTAGGTGACATTCTTCGATTTTCAAGAACACAGTCTAGACTTCAGGAAAGCAATGTTTTCTGAGATGTATCGACAGCTGGTGTCAGCTTCGCTCTCTCCTTCCAGCTGTCAGCTTACCCTCACCTGGAGTCATCGTGTTAGCAGTAATTACAAAGGATTCCACTCACGGTACCTGCCTTGTTAAAATCCAGCCCAGTCCCCGCAAAGCATGCCATTGGTGTGTATCTGTAACAACAGAAACCATAACCACTGCCACTATGTCCTGTTTCTAGGTGGGGGCCGGGAGAAGCCACTAATGTATGGATGCCAACTGACTTGAGCGATTATACAGCTTGCTTTACAATCCGGGAACCAGATAGTGTGTATGCAGGTGTCTGAGAAATAAAGAGCAAAGCAGCTAAGACTGAATGGACTTCATTGACCAAGAACCTACACCTCCATTATGTGGCATGGGGCACTTCTGTCCTGTGTGGGCCTGCTATCAATGCCCTTCAGAAGTTCTATATTCTTCATCGAGCTCTACAGAGTGCAGGACACCCAACAAGTGGGCCTTCTGTGTTTTCCCTATGCTTTGGTTCCCTCACAAGGTTCTACGGTTCTGCTCAGAGGGATCCAGCAGCTTTTCCAACCAAAACGTAGCTTGTTCTTTGGGCAGAAAGAAGAATGTGTGTTCACACACATAATGGAACCAAGGGCTCAGCTTCTGTCCATACAATTTCCTCATCATTTCCAATCCAGGAAAAGGGCTTTTTCTTGATGCCCTATTAAGTAAATTGTGATCATCGCAAAAAATTCCAGATGATAAAGACATATTTCAGGGGACAAACAGGGGTTGTTTTTTATATGTTACGTTTGGCTTACTCTTACTTTTTGAAAATTACCCAGATATGGCCTCCTGGTTTCTCTGCCCTTACACGTGGGGTCACCTGATGTCGTTTTTGGGTATATAAATCACGCAAACTTATCAAAGAATAAAATACTAACTTGTGCAACTGCTGGATGCATCCACATAGCTGAGATATCTCGAATCAGATTTTCCTAAAAAATACTCCCCACCCCACTGCAGCCATCAGGAGGTGATTGTGCAACTTCTTTGATCTTTTTTCCACATTCATTGGTATACATATTCCATGACAAAAACATGTGATTTAATGTATCTCTCAATGGCAGAAAACCAGCTGACAGAAATGAATAAACCAGCATAAAGAAAAGAGCAAGAAAGGAGAGGGAAAAAAACCCTGGTGGGAAGATTCACAAACCACGGCAATGACCCTTCGATGTCCAGTATCTAATGACACAGACACTGTATGAAGAGACCCTAAAAGCTTGTCCTGGATTCTGCAGCCCCTCTAAGGTTCGACCTTCTCTCCAGCTTCAGCCCCTCTATAATTCGATATTATCCAGCTTCAGCTCCTCTATGGTTCAACCTTCTCTCTGGCTTTAGCCACTCTAAGGTTCGACTTTCTCTCGGGCTTCAGCCCCTCTACGGTTCAACCTTCTTTCCAGCTTCAGCCCCTGTATAACTTGAAATTATCCAGCTTCAGCCCCTTTACGGTTTGACTTTCTCTTGGGCTTCAGCTCCTCTATGGTTTGACCGTCTTTCCAGCTTCAGCCCCTCTATAATTCGACATTATCCAGCTTCAGCCCCTCTGTGGTTCAGCCTTCTTTCTGGCTTCAGCCCCTCTACGGTTTGACTTTCTCTTGGGCCTCAGCTCCTCTACGGTTCAACCTTCTCTCCAGCTTCAGCTTTCTTTAGGGAAAAAACAAGCTATTTACAGAATGTGCACCTCAAGCAGTAACCACCATTTTATGGATGCCGTTCTGCTTCTTTTAGATCTGTCCCAAACTGAATTTAAGCCCTGCAGGAGTACCTACCAGTCTTACTCTCTCTGAGCTTGACGTGCAAGCTTATCTGTACTGATGGGTTCTATGCAGATATCACCCTGACAGCTGTTAAAGCCTCTACTTTCAGGGTATTCAAATGTGTCAGTCACACTGTTATTTTTAATTTTATTTTTTGCATGATTTGCTTCAGAATATGGGAATTATATATAGGTGCACACAGACAAACGGTGTATTCATTTGGAGTTATACTTCTGGCCCAAAAAAAAATCGAGGATGTGTTGTAAGAAGAAGGATCATCCAGGTGCGGTCTCAAAGGATTGGGGCAATGGAGGAAACAGAGGATTAGTGGAGCCGTAACGCACTGAGTGGTCTGCAGAATGCTGTCAAAGGCAGGCCAGACGATTTTTTTAATAGGTTGCTGCCGGCAGGGACACCAGCTTGTGGTCCTGCAACAGATCCAAGCCCGTATACCCATGGCAACCCACGCTGTTCCTGAGCCTTACTGCCGGACCTTGGATCTAGAGTTGACTCCCCCTTCGGCTGACCCGCTCCTTTTCTTTTGCCTTCCCCACCCAGCCTTAAAACTTCTGACCCAAACACCCCATCTTGGCACTGTGTGCAAGGCAGGAAAGGAGATAGTGGGCATGGTGGCGAGGAAGCATGCGGCTGGCGTTTGAGGGGGAGGCACGGCACTCAGAGGGCCTGCCGGTTCGGTCCTCATGGTCTGCGCTTGCTTTAATGGGAAGATGGGAGAGGGGCTGCCAGATACGGCTGTTTCCGAAGCTGTTTTTCAGCGGCCCAAGGTTGCTTCCGCAGAGCATTGTTCTACCGCCTTCTGATCTGCTGGCGGGTCATGCCTGTCAAGTGCTCTACTCCCCCCCCCCCCCCCCCCCCAAAATGAAGCGGCACTGCAGATGGTTCCAAACAACACCCTGGGTCCAGCCAACTTACATCTGCTCGCACTTAGCTGAGCTGCCTCCCCTGTTCCCCCTCCCTCCCTTTGTCACCCTTGTTGTTCTTTCCATTCCTTTGAAACTTAAAATATCTTCACCGATTGTGTTCTGTACACCTCGTTGCCATGGAGATCTCAACGCCTGGACAGAAGCAACTCTGCCATTGTTATCAGCTGAGCACAGAGACCAAATATTTAAAGGGCAGAGCAAACATTACCAAGCAGTTGCTACTCCGGCCCTTTCCCTCTATTTTTTTTTTGTTTTATTATTTCCACGCACATAAAATGAATAAATTTGGGGAGGCCTGTGGGGGAGCGAGTGAGGGTGAAGGTCATATGGTCTACAGATTGAGGCCTTCAAGAAAAGGAATAAAAATTCACGTCTCAGTTTATGTTTCCTCCGATCATAAAACCTGGCCTGTATTGAATACCCCAGCTAGACCTAGGATTGTGTGTGTGTGTGTGTGTGTGTGTGTGTGTGGGAGGGATAAAACCTGGCCTGTATTGAATACCCCAACTAGACCTAGGATTGTGTGTGTGTGTGTGTGTGGGGGGGGGGGGGGCTTGTTCCCCTTTAGTGGGAAAGTAAGAAGGCTTTTCACCCTGGGGTGGTCCCTCAAGACCCCAAGCTCAAAGAGAAACCAAGGACCATGGGGGAGTGATGGAGTGGTCAATGTCTCAAAGGAGCGACCGTTCTTACCCCAGCACCTCTGCCATGGCTGTCATACAGTTTGAGATATAATAAGGTAAAGTAACATGGAACAATATCTAATCACACCTATTAACCCACTGTGTTCCCCATGGGATATTTGTCTGAAAGTTTGGTAAATATTAGTTTAAAAATTTAGCATGCTTGTTTATAAATAGGCATTGCATATAAATTATAAATATTATAAATATGGACATAGAAATTGTTTATAAATTGGCATTTATAAACTACTCTATGTACAAGCACGTTGTGCTGTAAGTTGAATATGGCATCCATACTTGTATGGACTTAAACATTTCTGCAGTAAACTGACTTATTATAGATCTGGTTTGCTGTAAAAAAAAGAGACTTAAGCGAAAAAAACTAAGCCGTTTAGAACAGGGAAAATGATCACAGTCAAAGTCACCAAATTATGGCAGCAGATCCTCACAGGAAATATTAATTGGTTCTCTGCAAGACTGATTTTGTAGATGACCCATGAGAAACACTTTGAGAGGGATTTTAAAAAAGACACGGCAAGTGGTAAGCCTTCAATGCTGTATGAATCAAAAGCACACTATTTGTGTTTGTAAATTGGCACGCATTCGCAAAAACAATTTCTTCCTTGCTTGAAATGTAGGGATTTGGGGAAAAAAAAACATAACTATGAACAGTCTTGACATAATGATTGTCCAAAGAAACTTACACACATTTGTAGAGGAATGCTATCGTCAGACCTTTACTGGAATGGTATGTAGAACCAGGCTAGTCGCCTGCTTCAGATAAACAAAAGTGCTAAGAGTTGGCTTGAACTTAGTGAAGGCAGGTTAAATCCTCTCTACTGCTGTAAATATATACAGTGTATTTTTAACCATATCATCAGTTTCCCTCACAGCACTCAATCCGGCACCAACCTCCTGCACCGTCTTCTGCCTGCAGTCACCACATTACAACCTGCAATCTAGGTCATGGAACTGGGTCAGGCAGAGGTCTGTCTGTCTGTCTGTCTGTCTTTATTGTGGGCACAACTTCAAATACACTTTGAACATTACAGCTATCGTTTCTCAGGCACACAGGAAAAACAGAATGGAGCGTTCTGATAAAGAGGGAACACACACACACACACACACACACACACACACACACAGTTTATTTATCAGATCAAAGAGAAACACTCCCAAAACTAGGTTAAACACTTTGGGCACACTGCGTTAGATTTAGAATATGAGAAGCTTGATCTTTCTCAATGCTAGACACACACGCATCACGCGTACGCACACACACACACACACACAGATGTGCAGAATGATAGTATTAGCAAGCAGGGCAAGGTCATGAAGGCCCTGGTGTATGTTAGGGGAGGGGATGAAAAGATCATAATAGGTGTGGAGAGCCCACTGTAAACATACCGGACGGAGAAAAAGCAGGTGTGACGAGCACCACTGTACAGCAGCAGTGTTCCCATAACCCGCCAGCGCTCTACATCCACTTCAAAATGTAGTTATTACAGTGGGATACTTGAGGCCCTTATTGCAGAGGAAATGCTTCCCACGGAAGGTACAGTCACGTTCCGCCTTGTGTCTTTTTCCATTTAAGTGCTGCTGTAAGCACGGTCAAAGCACTGAGCGTCTGAGGGCAGGAAGCTAATCGCATCGGTGGACAGCTAGCCGTTTTGAAAGTACTTACAATATATTTTTGATAAAATTATGCATGGTTACATCTATTATACTGTTGGTAATGCTAAATTGTTTTGATAGTATTATTTAACAATGTATAAAAAGCTGCAAAACTCTCTAGGCCGACTGCCTGTTAATTAATCTGACCCAGCTGGGGGAGTTCTGAGTAGTCCTTGAGTAAGGTGAATTTTTTCTGAAATACATGAGGCTTACGGACTAATTCAGCTGCCAAGGATAAAAGCGAGAGAAAGAGAGAGAGGATAAGAGAAACAGGGAGGGCTGAGCATGCACATGTGTGTGTGTATGTGTGTGAGAGAGAGAGCGCGTGTGTACATGCATACAGGTCTGTGTGCTTCTGCCTCCCTAGCCACACCTTTCACAAACACACTCCAGGGTGGGCGTATTTGCTGATAAGCCAGTCCCCTTCAAGGAAGTCCTGGCTCCCCTTGGTTTGTAATTACTTCTCAGGGAGAAAGAAAAAAGAGGAAAATAAATAAATAAAAGAATGTGCAGGAACTCGGTAATAGGTGTTCTAGAGCTAAGACTGGTTTATCTGGCGGCCCAGTCTTCTCAAATCCCTCGCTGCTCCAGTGGCTGAATGCAATTGGAAACCATGCGCTTTTCACATGAGGTGATAAACTTCGTTAACAGCCACCTAGCAAAATAAATTGTCCTTTTTAACTACCCCTCTATTCAGAACTGTTTCTTTTCTCCCGTTACCCGTTTTTTTAAACGGCACAAAGCTAGGTCAATATGGGATATGATCTGATCTGCTCTGATAGTCCTTTTCTTATTATAATGTTGAACGATCCCTTCAAACTTGTTTAATGAAAATACATTCCTGAGTTCCATGGGTTTAATGGATTTTCTTCTCTCTTTCTTCAGGATTTGTAGAAAGTGCTGAAGCTTTGGCAGCCCATTTTAAGAACTGCTGACTCTAGAAGAGGGAGTATTTCTGTCAGTGTTGAGGGAATAAAATATTTCAAGTTATACAACACGCTGAAGTTTCTTAGAGAAGGATAAATAAATAAAACAAGACCTCAGGTGTTTACAAAATCTATCAGTTTACTAAAATCCTGAAATTAAGCCTATTTGAGCATACAGGTGTGATCATGATAAAAAATGAATATGTTTTTAGATATTTAGCAAGCGAACCTAAAGCTTTTATGAGGGGCCACATGGTAATCTTTAAGTTAGGCAGTTTGCCTTAAGTCATTATCCTCATTGGTAACGTCCGCTTGTTTTTTGATGGACACCATCATGCGCGCTGCTGAAACATTGTTGGGCCACAATAAGTAGGAATTACATGTCATGGAATGGTACATAGAGACACACACTACAGGCAAATGATCCACTGAAAGCACATGTCTGTAAAATAAAACAGAGAGCCTGGAAGAATCTGATGTAAATAACAGGTCAAGATACAAACTCTAAACACAGCACATGCGCAGACATGTAAGACCACAATACTACCTACAGGGGGCAGCGCACTACCCCGACCGTACATCAGCCCTTTCATTCTGGGATTGATATCTGTCAATGCGGTCATTGAAGTCACCATCAATGCCTCAGTTAACAGGTGCCTCATCTCTGCCACACTTCGTATGGCCATTCATCCTGTTAATATTTCCCTTCTACAATTCATTGCAGTTTACCCAACCTTCCCGTGACCATCAACATCTCTGTGTGATTTGACAGAAAAACACAACACTGGTTCCCAAGGATGAAGAGATGTGACTTTATATACAGACAATTCCTTCAACCAAAATGTAAAACAACCAGCGATTTAGATACTGTCCATTTCACCTATCAAGATGGTCGCAGTTACTTTGACTCAAAATGGTGGCCACTGCTCATACACTGTGTTTAACTCCGCTCAGTACTACTACACAACACTCAATTCCTTCTTCTAGTGCCAGGAGATTATTTTCACTGACCACTGAATATTAAAAGTTGAAAAACTTAAACATAATGGTCAGATGCAACTACATGAACGGTGGAGTAACAGCATTATTTTGGAACTGAGGATTTTTATGCGTGTGTGTAATGTACAGTACTTGCATTTGGTACGGAAAAGCAGGCGGATTTATAGATGCTCAAATACCGCAATAATGGGCAGCAGATGTCTACTGGGGCCCAACCAGCAGTGACACACGTGTTTAAGAGAAAAGAGGATGACTTTGATGGGCCTAATCAAGAATGCCTTCAGGACCATCTTCTTCCAGTTTCTGCTGGGTCTGCTCAGAATTACCGGCTAGCTATAGCTCTGGTTTCTGTTACTGGGATGAAGTGATTTGTAAATAAAATACAACAGACGGAGGAACCTCAGGAACTTAGACCAGTACAAAGAAATTCACAAATCAGTCATTTGGTTTTAACAAAAAGATCAAATGCATGATTGTGAATTAGAATTAGATTGGCACAGATGTATATCGCAGCCAAGGAAGGAACTTCAAGTCCTCATGTCTTGAGGAGATCAGATATGCTTAAGGTATGTCTTTCAGCTGTCTCTGTTCTAAAAAACAATTATCTGTTGGCCATTAGACGTGACTGAGGGACATTTTTAAACGTATTTTTTCTTATTGTTGCTTTTGAGTCAGACACAAGTCGATGTGGGCGTGTCCTTCCATGTTGCCGTCTTTGTGAATGCCAAAAAAAGCCAGCCCTATGGTTGCGTTTACGAGTGGGAAAGTCATAGGCGTCATTCACACCATGGCAACATCTGAGAATAATCGCTCAGTCAGGGCCAGCCTCTGAGAAACCTGCACAAGGTAAGCCCTTTCTCAAACAGAAAAACCATCACGAAACACCACCTTACAAAACAAGATAAAAGAGGATGCAAAGTCTTACAGCAAGGTTATTTAGGGCCAAGGGGAATTTGAGCAAAATTCAAAATCAAGGCAAACTTAAGACTACTTAAGTTGCTAAATGTTTGGTATATACTTAGGATGCCGCTTATCCATAACGCTCAATATCCACGTATTATAATCATGAGAAGCCATGTAGACAGAAGTGGCTACCCCACTGAGGTCCTTCTCCTCAGTAAGGAATTTGTCTTCCTGCTTCCACCAGGCCCCATTTCTCTTAATGGGCTCATAGTTTGTCATATTCTGTATAGATGACTCCCATACTTTCATCATTTCAAAGAAATGTGCAAAAGCTCCAAGTTAAGCTTAACTGAATGACTGCTGCAGCAAGGCATGCCCCAAATTACCACTTAAAGATGCTCAAATGGAATGCATTGCTCTTACAAAATCATTTTATCCACAAATGAATTCCCTGATGAGCATTTCAAACTAAAGTTAAGTCTACAAACCACTAAAATTTACTATTTTAGGGATTATACCACACTAAATCAATAACTTTTTTAAAGAAAATAAAAAAATGAATACTTGTCAAGTACTTAATTAGTTTTCATTGGCTCATTGTACAGTGTATGTTTTAATATTTTCGTAATATTGAAGCACTTGACTTGAGATGATTATAAACCACGTGAAAATGTCTTCCTTTGATTTAGAAGTCTTTTTCAGTCAGGGAGGTTTAAAGAGCAGCATTTCAAGTGCTTAACAATTGGGAAAACAAAAAGCTTAGGAAGACTGTGGGAATACGGACCGTGACACAAGACAGAAATACTTAATCTTATCTATGGCTATCACCTCTAACCTTCTTTACTGTGAGCTCTTTTTCAGAGGAGGGGATCCAGTCCAGGTTCAGCCAGAGCCAGTGTTTCTGGGGGCAGTGTCAACTTTTGACCCTGAATGGCTTGGCCCAGGTCCATCTAATGTCACAGCTCCTGTTTGCTCTGGGGGAGGGGGGTCTCCAGCAGCTTCCTGCATGGTCCACACCTCTGCTGGGTTGAAGATAACCGTGGTGACTGGTGTAACACAGCACTTCAGTGGTGGTCACATACAACCAAATCAGAAAGGGTTAAAGTGGCCTCCCACCATAGATGAAGAAACCCTCTGTACTACTGTGTAGACACTGCAAAGTCACCATGACCCATTCTGTTCTAAAACCCACAGCCTGCCAGTCTGACCTGGTCAGGAGACTCCCAACCAAAATAACAACAACAGTGAAACGAGTGTTGCCCAGATTGTTGAAACTGGAAAGGACAGATCAGGTCACTTTAGAGGTTGACTGAGTCAGATTTCAACTGAACTGAAGCGAAATGAAGAAGCATGCAGCGCCTACAGCGAGGCGTCATTATGTATTGTTTCAGAGTAAACAACCAGGCATCTGTCAGTTGTCCTTAATTATAAAAAAATTCTGCCTGTTCAAAACACAGATTGACTGAAAATGGAAACAAAAGGAGTCCTGTGATGACCATTATTAGACTGCATATTTTGTCAGGGCCTCCATTACAAAGTCAATTGCTTGTTATGCATTCACGTCTGCTAGAGTGACTCTGACAGAGTGACCCCCTGCTTGACCCTGCAAGCTTTGAACTTCTCTGCATCGACTTTGCCTTTGATTTTATATCCAGCTGCATAAGTGAACCGCACTACATTTTAGGAATGTAAATAATAGAAAAGGCTTTTGTGAGCATTACATTGGATGCTTCAGGATACCACATAATAATTTAGAGAGCATATGTAAATACCTCTTGTGAGTATGGAGGAATGTATGCGATTTCCTCTTCAAAGCCAAACCAGTCATTTGGTGTAGATAGGAAATAGTACAAAGTGGATAACAATAGAAATGCTTTTCGAAATAGCACTGAAGCCAGTGCTGAACAAGGGGATTTACACAGAACTTTAACATTTTAGTCACTGATCAATTCAAGGTTTACTATCCTGGGAAGCAGACCTGGTTCTAATGTCAGCCTGGCTCAGATGTCTGGTGGGGTTCAGCACAGGCAGCAGTCTTTGGCCTGCCACGTGAAAGTGTTTTTGGATTCAGATTCTTGCAGATCCTGGTAGATCCACAACGGCTTGTCTCAAACCCAGTGCTCTTCTGAGAAGTTGGAGGGGGGTCTGTGCTTACTTTCTGACCAAGCTTGTTGAACAATCAAAGACTAACTTTGCCTCAGTTTTGCAGGGGTTGCAGCAACTTCAAATATGGGAGGTGTAGAGCCTATGATGACATGGGGATGTAAAGCCTACGATGCCCTGGGGTGCAGAGCCTGGGATGTCATGGGGTGTAGAGCCTACGATGCTATGTGGGTGTAGAGTCTATGGGTGTAGAGCCTACAATGCCATGGGGGTGTAAAGCCTATGATGCCTTGCGTGCACATCATCTTGAGCCTGTAGTTTCATCAATGCACCTGCTCCAGTGATGTGCAGCCTCCTGATCTCAACTTGAAAGCTACCCAAACTGCTCCCTCAATTGTCTCCAGCCTCTTAATAGGTTTGTATAGTCTTTTGGTACAAAACATACAGGATCCGGCAACCGCAGAAAGAAATTTAACAAAAAATATACATGAATGTTGATTAAAGGAAGTGTGATGCAGTGCAAAATGTAGTTACTTGAATTAAATGGCATTTTATGAAGAATTCCACAGTGAATGAGCTGGATAACGAAGGAACATTAATAGCATATGCCAAATAATTAAACATTTATGCATACAAAATTAGCAAAAAAATCTGCAACAAAACAAAAACAAGTTGTCCTGCTGGATATCTGAGATATCAGTTTGGGAATTCATTCTATTTGGCCTTTGAACAATAGATTATTGTGATTAAAATTACCACAATATCTTGAAAACTGAAACTATGCTTGGTTTTCATGACTCATGGAATCTGTTTCAATTTCCCAGTTTTCCCTGGGATTTTAACATCTATGAGGCACCACCCCCAACTCTGCCACCTTAAAATCTCTCCTGACATATTTGCTGTTGCTTTTTTCGAGTGCTGAAAAAGCTTGTTTAATGTTTGCTCCTTGCCAGTGTTTTTCCCATGCTGTTCATTATATTTACAGTCCGGAGATCTGAAAATACTTGGTGGAATGCACAGCATGGAATGATCATATGAATCATGTGATTTGAAACAGACATGAACTGGAGTTGCCTGGACACAGTGTACTGGCATCATTCTCACACAAAACCTCTTTCCCACTGACACAAGAGCCAACCACCACCTTCAGGATTTGTGTCGTTTACCTTGAACTCTGTGCTGGTTCCTGTAAACCCAACGCCATCTACAAATGAACATTTTTAGCATCCCTATGAAGTCAGGTTCAAGTTACATTCCAACAGTGAACTACACCCTCTTTGCCAGTCCAATAAACTGTTTACATTTCAGTTCTCCACCTGAAGGGAAGCCAAGACAAACTCAAGCACTACAGATTAAGATTATGGATTTTCATGAAGATTTTCATTTGATTCTGCTATGTGACATTTTCATACCTTCACTATCTTGTAAGATGAAAGGGAACTCTGCTGAAGAAAATACGTCATTATCCACATTTCCTCTTTTTTTGTTATTGTTTAGTCATGCAGTCGTGTCCGACTCTTCGTGACTCCATGGGCCACAGCACGCCAGGCCGCCCTGTCCTCCACCACCTCTCAAAACCTGCCCAAACTCATGTTCATTGCTTCCACTACACTGTCTATCCATCTCATCTTCTGTCGTCCCCTCTTCCTTT
>JAACJT020000075.1:6329845-6386928 GCA_009936485.2 Gymnarchus niloticus
GCACTGGCATTCTGTTTAGGGTGCGATGGACTGGCATTCTGTTTAGGGTGTGAAGCACTGGCATTCTGTTTAGGGTGCGATGGACTGGCATTCTGTTTAGGGTGCAATGGACTGGCATTCTGTTTAGGGTGTGATGGACTGGCATTCTGTTTAGCTTTGTGCCCTGCGCATCCTAGGATAGGTACTTGGTTCACTCTGACTCTGTAGAGGACAGGTTGACAGATGGATGGATGGCTATAATGTAATCTATAAATATACATTCAAAGCCATAAACGTGATTCAATAATGCTTGAAGCATGAAGATATTTGGTTTAATTTTGTTTGCTGAGCACATCTCACCAGCTGCCTAAAAGCCTGTTTGAATCACGCTAGCAAACCAACAACATCCAGGACCCCCCTTCATCACATTCTTCGCCTTCAAAGGCGTTGAAAAGGAATTTGGAATTTCGATATTTTATTTTTGCAATTTTGCAACAATGACCTCAAGAAAAGAAGACGCCCCCCTCGGGTTGCAGGAGGGGAAGGGTTGCAACCATGCCGTCATGATCTCCTGCAAACTCTGAACATGACAGTTCCAATACCCCTCTTCTCCTGGGGAGGGGGGGGTGCAGTGAAAACTCCCACATGCTTACACAAACCATGCCGTGGGATGCCTTAGAAGTCTTACATTAAATTTCTTACTTATCCTACAGGGCATAGTTGCATAGTTGTGTTTTTCTTTCTTACAAGGCAAAGTTGAGAAAAAATAGTTTAAATGAAAAGATTGTGTCACTTTCATGGTGTGCTGCAATCTGTAGCAAAGTCTCTTTGTTGAGAAACTTCAGAGAAATCAATTGTGGAACAAAAAATGAAACATAATGCTCTTTAAAAATTTCCTTCAGAAGCACGACCTATGTCCAATGACGACAACTCTGTGTCCTACTTTAGCGATCGGGATGGCATCTCAGGAGGCGGAGAGGCCTTGTTGCGGTAGGCATTGGACAGGACACCAAACCATCACAGGGCATTCATTCAAATTCACACACTAAGGACACCTGAATGAAAAGACGCATAGGAGAGCCACATAAACACAAGCAGAGAATGCACAGAGGTGAGGGTCAGACCCTGGAAATTACTGTGACCTGACACCTTACGGTGCCACCATATAAGGCCTAGGGAACCATTCATTTCACAAAGAAACACTGCAACTTTACGAAACAATGGGTGTGACAGCCAAATATGTAAATATTTATGAACAGAGCTCTGGAGAAAGATTTTAAACACATCAGTTAAGGCACCTAAAGTGTGTGGGGCCATGCATGGCTCAATGTTTATGCTCTAGAATACTTATTTTACTCTGCAAATAGTCATATAAGGTATGTGAAGAAATGTGAACAATATAACTTAAAAGAATAAGCATATATATAATATAATATTTTATATTATAAAAAATATAACAATACAATTTAAGGCATTTCAGTCTCACACCAATGCCAAGACTGAAAAATTTCCATGGCATTTCACAGCATTCCCATACATTTTAATTCATGATTTCAGTGTTTGTGAATATCACACTTATTTAGCCAATAAAACACACGAAGTTAACAGCTGCTCACTTGCACACCTGCCTATCACTTCATGTGTAGATATGTTTTCCTAAGTGCTCGGTCACCATTCCACATGGTATGTTCATTTTTACATTCTCCAGTGGCTGATCATGGCCTATCATGGCAGCAGTTTGGTATAGCCGGGTCCGTCTTCTGGTTTACCCATAATCTACAGTTTGGCTACAGAGGAGCCAGAAGAGTTCCTCATCCGTTCATATTTTGTTTCTTATATCCTGTGGTATCAAATGCCCATCTATTTATCCATCCATCAATCCACCTTCTTAATGCATGTCTTGGACATCTTCATGGGAAGGGGGATAGGTTTGAGCCCTGGTCATCGTAGGGCAGAAGGCTTGGCTACACCGTGGACGGATTTCCAGCTTTGTCAAATGTCATGTTGCTAAATTATTTATTATTAGTGCTAAAGTGTAACTGGAATGGCACAGTGGCTTAGGGGCTGGCGCTGTTGCTGCGCACCTCCAGCATTGTGGGTTCGATTGCCCCCTCTATTCTGTGTACTTGGAATTTGTATGTTCTTCCCATATTGCGTGGGTTTCCTCCTATCGTCCAAAGACATTCCATCAGGCTGGGTGGTGTCTCCACACTCTCCTTAGTGCATGATTATGTCTGTGTGCAAGAGCATGCAAGCATGTGCATTAAAATACCCAAACACTGAATTTCCTCTTGGGATCAATAAAGCATATCTATCTTAAGATGTTTTCTTGTTTCTGTCAACTTGGTATACAATTTTGGTGTCTGTAGTTAAATGCACATGTTCTTAATCAACACTAAAGATGTGTGGATGATTATGTTGTGTCCTACTTTACTGTGTGTGAGGTAAAGTAGGAAAGTCAGCACTGATTTATGACACGCCTAGTGCAGTCTGATGACAAGATAATACCACGAAGTCAATGAGACATGATCCCACTTAGCAGACCAAGCCTTTCCTCGTATCTGAAAGCACATATAATGTGATGTCATGTGGGACACACTTGTGATGCAGAAATAAATTCCAGTCACATTTGGTGGAAGAGCTAGTCAAAATGTGAAATCATCCATACTGCAGTCTATCAAGTTCTCCCAAACTATTAATGTCATGTTTTTCGAGGTGTTCATACTTATGCATGACATGTATCTATTTGAGGTGAAATTACTACATTTGTTCGTTTTCTATTATATTAATCTTTCTTGAAGTTACGAATAATGCAATTCAGAGGCAAACAAAATATTGAACAGTATGACAGCGAAAGGTTAGATTAAAATTAGCGGCACACAAAACTAAACTGTCTATGGTAAAATGTAAATAGTCAAAAAAAAAACTTAGCATGTATTATACACGGGTGGCATATACTGGGAGTTGTTAATGAACTGTACCATAACGATATCCATTCCAAAGCATTTTGTGCTTCAAAGCTGTCAGACTACACGATATTGCATTTTAATGGATTAGATGGAGTAACTACGTTCCAATGTAGAAAACAGAACTTCAGAACAATTAATTCAAGCTAGGAAGATCAGGCCAGAAAATATTTGGACAACATTGTGCTAAAAACTGAAGTCAAATGGTGGTCCGTTGTATGTAGCAATTGGATGTTGATGGCTTTGAAGTGAACGTGGGATGGGTTCAGAATTGACAGCCTACTGTTTGCTGGGAAGGCTTACAGTGGAACTCGGGAAGGCTTGGACTAAAAACACAAGTCTCCTTTGGGTCAGCGCCAGCCACACAGATCTACAGATGGGCCGCACCTCTGGAGGGGGCCGGCTCTTCTCCTTCTCGCCCAGCGGTCCCTGTTTTCCGGATGCTCTTTTGCAAATTGCTCACGGCTGCATGGCAACTCCCGGAGAAGTGAGGTGTGAAACTGGCACCAGCCTTGTTATCACTTTGATGTGACATGCAGACTGAGGCAGACTGTAAAGACCATACCAAGAAGCGGTGGCTCAGAGCTTTGGACTGACCCACCCTTGTGAGCTCTTCAGGGGCTTTGGGCTAACTCTTAATAAGCCTGTCCATAATCAGGTTTTGGCGATTCTGATCCTCACTGCTGTTGAGGACCTTAGATGAAATGGTTGATGAATCTGCAACACTGCTGATGAGTTACCCTATTATGGGGATGTCTGGTTTGTGTCCAGAGCCCCGCCCCCCTCTATTTTTTACAAACAGAGGAATCGCTTTGAAAAATTAGCTTTAGTCTTATGTTACACAACCTCCCCCCTCCAATTATTTTTAAATAAAAGTAATGTTTACATTTATGGAGTTCTTTTTAAATAACAGTTGTATGTTTTATCAGATGTCTCTGGCTAGCAAAAGATGACAGCTGTGGACACTGCATGTATTAAATAATAAAATAACAAGACCGGGTACCTTGGAAAGATTCTACACTTCCTGTCATTTACATGCTTTAATCATTTGAAACCAACTGTGCCCATCATGTTCCCATTTCTTCATCCTTAAAGTCTTCAGACAAATATTCCCAAAAGATCGCTTGCTATTTCTTCAGTATTCAGAATGAAATTTACTGCTTCGTGTGAGCTCTGAACATAAACTTTTGTCTGAAGGATTGAAAATGAAAAAAACTTTTAAATAAAATATTCATAATTATCAGGTGGCCCAGTGGCCTCGCACCTGCAGAGTTGGCGGTTTGAATCCTGCCGCTGCTCTGTGTGTCTGTGGAATTTGCATGTTGCCCCCCTTTCTCATAGTTTTTCCTCCCATGGTGTAAATGAATCTTGGTCTCACTTAATAAAGGCTAACATGCGGTTACTTAAGGTGGTACCTTTAAATTTCCCATAGTGCAGCAGGACATGTGTGCCCTGTAGTAGGGGTTCATCCTATCCACAATGAACCTCTGCTGGGTGCTCTCTGCTGTCTGGGATGGACCCCAGATTTACTGTGACCCAGTCCTGGATAAATAGTTAAAAGGTAGTGGTATGGATGGGGCTTCATTCAGAGGGGTTTAATTCAGAGGCTAAATTAATTATGAATGAAGTATGATTTTTTTTTTTGATTAATCAGAGTTTTTCAGAGATATTCCCTTAAGGTTGTCACGGAAAAGGTATGGTCCAATATGGTCTGCAGTACAACACAGTACAACATGGCACCACCATCACCTCATCTGAGATGCGCTTCAGATAACGCGTGAAGGGATATAGCTATACCTTCTTCCATAAGGCTCATGGAAATGACTCAGCAGTGGCCGGTGACCTCTGACCTCTGACCAGGGTTTCTTGATTTGTTTGCGTAAGTGCTTCACAGATGAGCGGCATTCGGGTGGAAATTAAACACTGCTGCTTTCATGTTTATTTCTGAATTAGTCAATATTATAAAATTGATTCACTGGATTGACATAGGATAATGGGTCTGCAGGTTGCCATATATGAGGGGTACAGTGCTGTACTGCTGCCTAGAAGGAGTCCAGCCTTTGTCTGGACATGGGATCCTACAAAGATAATCACCCATAAGCACATGTCACATGTCCAGGCCAGATGTATGGAGAAGGGAAGGAATTTGGACTCTCTTTCAAGGGTGCATCTGCGGTGGGAATGTTATCTTCAGCAGAGTATAAAGGCCCCAGTCATCTTCAATCAAGAGTGACTGGTTATTTAAATTCTTGTGGTTAAGCTGGATGAGTCGAACGGGAGAAGGAGATCTGAGGTAGGGTCTGTGTGAAGGAACTCGAGAAGAAGAAGAAAAGAAAAGTCTAGCACTTCCATCTTACTCTGGAGATCTGTATTCTCACCAAAGAAACACCAAACACCATGTATGTGTGTGCGTGTGTGTGTGTTTGTGTGTGTGGGGGGGGCACAAACATTTGATAGATAGATAGATAGATAGATAGATAGATAGATAGATAGATAGATAGATAGATAGATAGATTATTGATCCCGAAGCAAATTTATGCAGACATAAATAGAATAGAAGAACACATCTTTAAGATAATGTTTGGCATTACTTGGTTTTGGGTGCTAAATCTGTACTGTGTGAGATGAAAAGCACTGCTATGGCAAATGCCATCTTCATACTGCCTAGTATGAAGATCAGCAAGACAATTTGCTCAGTTGATTCAATTCATTTAAGCTCTAGATGTTCCCATGTTGACTTGTGACCCTGACCATCTATGGATGGATAGATTTATGGACGCATGCATGCATTTATGGGTGCATGTTCCCATGCTTGGCTTTTGGGCTTGAGGCTGTAGATTACAGATATGATCATTTCAAATAAGATCTGCCTGTTCCTAAAAACACCTCCAAATATGATTAAGTGTGTTATGTGCGTATACTTTGTATCACTTTCAGATCAAACTTCTCCGTTAATTTGTTTTTAAACTAAAGGTCCTGGCTGAGGAGTCACAGCAAAGACTCATTTTAGCAGTTGGACCGTTGGAAGGGGAGGAACATGCAATCTCAGACATTATCATCACTGTTGGAAATGTCAGATGTTTCTGCTGTTTTGCGATTTCTTCTATGCCTGCATTTTGATACGTGGACATTCTCATGGTAACTACAGCCCCATTACGTTCTGTGATTTTACCTTCTAAGAGGATGGTCGATCAAGTCTGCTGTTGTTTTGCTTTATTCCCCCAGCCTTCCAGCTTCTCCGCCTCTTTCCTGCATCGCAGATCAGAAACAATGTGAGTACCACCTTGACACCACACCACTGAGGAGAACTGACTCTCTAGGGTTTAAAAACAATGACCATATTCTACTGAAATCCAATTCCTTCTTTTTTTTTAATTCCTTCGCCAACAATTGCTGGACACACAAATGCATAAACAAGGTACATGATTGATGGGAATGCTCATTGAAGTTGTGTCTTTTCATTTTTAGCCTGAATGGGGAAATTAAGCGCTGTTATCATCCTGACGAGGACACACAGTTTCAGGTGATGGTTTACTTGGGAATCACATTACTGATCAGCACCCTTTAAGTAGACCCTTTGGAGTGGGCGTACTGTTTAGAAGTGCGTTCACTCATCTCTCGCTGACTGACACCAGTCAAATCCGCCGTCATGTTTAAAGGCGCCGTCTGCCAAGGTCTGACACCTACAGAACATCTGTCATGTTGCTGCTGTTGCTACTGTCTACTCTCCAGCGTGTGGAAAATTCTCCAGCAGGCGACGCATTATGCATTGCTGGTGCATTGCCGCTGCCTCAGAACGTCGGTGTCGCTCTTCCTGAAACTCTCCCCGCATTCGTTGCACGTTAAGCGAGCCTGGGGCCAGCGTTTTTGTCTGTCATTATGGCTCTCTACCGTCAGGCCTCTGTGGTGCCCGCAGGACCACCCTCCCTCCGGTGGTCTTTCGGAGGGGATTAAAAACAAGCGAGGAGGCAGAGAATGAAAAAAAAAAACTAACCAGAACATCACAAAGCAAAAAAGGAGAATGACGTCTACACACTTCTTCTTTGTAATTGTAGCCTGTGATCTCTCTGCATGGGAAGATTCACTCTAAACCAAACATCTAAAACGAGACTCATGAAGCTGGCTGGGTCAATTAAACGCAAACAAATAACAAAACATAAAAAAAAAAAAAAAAATGACGACACCCCATAAATGCCCTAAAAGCATGCTAACACTCTGCTTAAGAAAACAACAACAAAAAAAACAAAATGGTGTCTTTGTTCTGTTACCCTTCTGACATTTCGGGCACAAATGTGGACACCCCCTGAAGCCCCAAGAGAGGGGTGAACCATTATGGATACCTTTTAATGCTTTTAATGCACTGCCAAGCAGTATACTGTAACAATAACAGGAAATGCAGCCAACGCAGGAAGAAAGAAGGAAGGAATGAAAAACTACTGGACCTTTCCTCTTTATACCCTTTTCTTTGTAATTTTGGTTTCTCTCATGTTTGACATCAAAGATTCAGAAATTGTTTTCCCCGATGCTGTGTACTCTGTAATTATTAATCTGCCTCGCAACACGACTGCCTTCGGGGCAAACCCAGACACAAAAGGACCTTCTCTGGAACTATGATGTGGAGCAACACACACTAAAAAAGAAGAAAAAAATGCTGTTACCAAAATAGATGTGCAAACTTTATTTGACAAAAGTTTTGAACTGGGAGAAGGAGGGAAAAAAAAAGAGGGAGGTTGGCATGTGAAAATTATGAGATGGGGAAGAGCAGCTTGGGAGGATTCTGGAAGTCTACAGTGCTTCAGAACTTCTCTACTGCACTCTGAAGCAGTCACCACTCATGTTGTCCTGTTTACTCTTCAGCACCTCCATCAGATGAGTCGGCCCTCACGTCTCAAGCGTTCCGTCTGCCTGTAGATTTTCTCCTGCCCTTGCATTGCCGTAGCCTGAAGGAGACCTCAGCTTCCTCTCCGTCTCGTGTCAGAGATAAATCGCTCGCGGAAGATCCATCGCTGCTCTCATCTAAGTTTTTCTAAAGCTTTTTTTATCCACATCGCTTTCTGTTTGAACGGAGCCCCCGAAAAAATAGTCGTGATTGACGGTGGCCCAAACATACATTCCGCCGAGGAGAGAAGTGATCCTAGAATTTCTCACCTGTCTGGCTGGAGATCAGACTTTTGAATAGAAAGAAATTTTACTCCAGTTCGCTGTAGTCCCCACAGGACTTCTGACATTTAGAAATGGAGCCTCTATTTTATACATTGCTTTAACAAATAGACGCGGTCTTAATTGTGGACACTATTCAGAAACTGCTACCGAAAACTGCTAGTGGCATGTTTTTCCTTGGTGCCCAGATAGCTGTCTGAAGCCCACTACTGGTCTGTGCGTTCAGGGGGCCAGCAGGGTTGATGTGGAATGAGGAAGAGGGAAGATGGGGCAGCAATCAGCAGACAGCCTGAGAGCATCTCTAGGGGGGAACTAGGGAGCAAAGGCCAAACCGGGTTGGGTGTGAGGGGGAGGGTGGAAAGGGGAATGCCAGCTCCGAGGCCGGCGACTCAAAACGGTTTCTGGTCAGGGAAGTGGCAGAAGACTAAACCGAAATTAGAGACGGCGTATCGGAGAGGAGGAAATCCTCTCATCCCCTGAGCTGCGGTTTTTGGGCCAGAGACGCCGGGCAGGAGTGTCTGAGGCGAGGCTAGCAGTGCTGGTCGCAGACAAGATGGGAGATCCGAGTCTCCGTGGTGGATTTTCCAAACCTCTAAAACCACATGACACCTTTGGACAGAACCCTGTGACTCCATTGCTGATTTTTTTTTCCATAAACAATTTTTTTTTCCTGGTGAGCCGTTCGCAAATAGATGAAACGCGACACCTTCCAAATCCTCAACGTGATATTGCCAGGGTGAGGCTACTCCTTTTTTTTCTTGTGGTTTTACAAAGCCAGGAATGCCAGCTACAAAACAGCAGTCCCTTTTCTTGATGTCTTTTAACTACAGTTTGTTAAGTAGCTCTAAAGCAATAATGCAGCAAAGAAGGGCGGATGACTAGAAGCTGGCAAGGAAACTCCCTCAAAGCCCACCACGCTTACTTACCCTTCCTTCATGCGTCTGTTTCCGTTTGTCTCAACACAAAGAAAAATATGTAAATGTGTCCTCTTCAAATGCCCAAAAAAACAACTACTCAAGAAGAAAAAGTCTTGTGTACATTGAGTAAGTTTAGAGTCCAAACGCCAAAAGCATTTTTAAAACCTACCAAGAACAACCATTAAGAACGTGGCGACCAGTGCATACAATCAGTCTTTTCGCTCATTAGTGTCCATGTTCTTGATCCTGAACAGGGATAAGCAATCCAAATCATTGTATGTGTTAGTATAATTCCTGCTGTTTACAGTTGGTGACCAATTTAAATAAACACCTTAATTCGTCATATGTCATTAATTTGAGGGGTTTTGCATGGGCGATTTAAGTTCTTATTTAATTAACTAACCTTGACAGTGAGACTAAACAGAGCTCAGTAAAGGCTGAAGACATTAATGATATCATCATAGGTAAAATAAGGTCCTTAGTTCATAGTCGTAACACTTAAATGGATCCGTATTTCTGTGTCCTCCATTTTCCATGTACATTAGCAGCGAGCGCTTTGGCTGAAATCAAGTGCAGCGGTTGCCAGATTCAGCTGAGGTGTCTCAACATCTGGGATATCGATGGCATCTGCTATCCAGTGCACAAGATGTTCTGATTCACCCTAATATCTCATGTGTGGGTGTAAACGTGGGGGTTTGGAGTACAAAAAAAAAAAAAAAGACATATGGAGTCTGTGTACGTTTTTCGGTTCTGGTGCAGGGATAAAGAACGGCAGCCTGAAGTCATCCAAATGGAATGATAACGAAACCAAAGCCAGATCAAAGGATGTCAGGGAAAAAAAAATAAAGAAGAAATGCAAAACTGAAATATTCATCGGCTTCAAAAGTCTTCTTCCTTCCCAGGAGACTGAGATTCTACTGGCAGCCTCGGCTCGGAGGTTTCATAGGCAGGAAGTTAATATACACATTCGCAATATCTGCCTCATCACAATGTAGGGGGACAGTGTTTGGATATATACATCTCACAGTTGGAAATTCAAGTTGAAATCATCTGGGGGAGGGATTAAAGTGGCTGGTATACATTTTTAAAGAATCCAAGGTGGCCTCCTATATGCCTGCTGCTTGTTCAACGTGTGCGCGCTTCAATTCAGGGGGAATCAAGCTAACGCCATCTGTTGGGCTTTCCCGAGTGCTACATCGAGATCCCTGCATCGCCTGTTTCAAGGCAAGTGCACTTGGGCAGATTATAGCCTCCCGTAGAGAGGGCTGTGCTTTTTTTGTGATGGGGGGGGGGCAGGATGAGGAATCAGAAGAGCTTCAAGGCCCCTGCTTTAAACCCAGAGGCCCTGGAAATCTACCTTGTGCGATGCGACAGTTGGCTTTTTTTTCTCTGCTTGTTCCTGTCATGATCCACCACCTACCCTGTTGAAGGACTGTACCTCTGAGAAGTAGCTATCCTCCTTCATTTATGATGGTATTTTCCCAACATATTACTGTCAAGGCTGGAGTTCCTAGCAGGTAGCATCTTCCATCCATCCTCTAACCACTCAGGGTCACAGGGAGCCTAACCCAGGCTGCACAGGACACAGGACTGAGGTACACCATGGACAGAATGCACACACACACACACACACACACACACACACACACACACACACACACACAGGTACACTACAGGCAATTTCGAGACACCATTAACCTAATGGCATGTCATTGGACTGCTGGAGGAAAACCAACTGCCCAATGAAAGCTCTTGAGACCTGGGAGAACACACAAACTCCTACACACATACAGTAGAGGCGGCATTCAAACCCCCAACCCCAGAGGTGGGAGGCAAGCATGCCACCCACTACGCCTCCACTGTGCCTCCATCATAAATGGTTTTCACCTATTTCACCCCATCCACTTCTGCATATGAAGTTATACCCATTAAAACAATTCAACCTGGAACTAGGTGAAATTTGTGCTAGCTCTTTAATTTGCACTGTGAGTTTGACTTTAGAGGCCACAGCTAATCCTGAAGGAGAAACATTTTGTAGTCTCCTAGGCATGTGCTGCTCACCTGCCTGTGTGCTCAGTGAAAGACGATATGACAGCAGACCACCAGGCAAGGGACATCTGCGCAGGGGGCTGGCTAAACACAGCCAAGGGGCCGGGAACTTCGGAAGCAGCGAGATTCGGCAAGTGTTGGGGGACACCACTAGTGACACCCTCCCTGTCCTTTCTCTTGATGAACATACCACTGGACAGGTCCTAAATTAAACACGGGTATAACACGGCAGACTTAAAGTGTCCTTTCCTCACTTTCCTGACATGCTGTTTGCATTATTTAGAACACACATCACATGAAATATATTTCGCTTAAGCTGACACAAAATGCAGCTCGCCCAGAAACCATTTTTTCCTTGAACCGTCCCCATCTACCCTCCCGGGTCTCAGACTCCAGGGGCCATGTTTTTGCCAGTCTTTGCTGAATCTGAACATCTTCCTTATGATTTGATTTATCTTTGGTCTGCTCTTTTCTTCAACTGCTGTTCAGGTGAAGACACCTCAATACCTGTAAATCATCATTCGCTTTCGGCTGCTCCCATCAGGGGTTGCCACAGCGGACCCACAGTCTCCATCTCCTCCTGTCCTCCGTATCCCGCTCTGTCACACCAACCACCTGCATGTCTTCTCTCACCACATCCATAAACCACCTCTTTGGCCTTCCTCTTTTCCTCTTGCCTGGAGGCTCCATCCTCAGCATCCTTCTCCCAATATACCCAGCATCTCTCCTCAAATGCCTCTAAATAAGATAAACTTTAGCGTTAAAATTCCTATTGACGAAATAACATGGAACTACCATGCAATGGTAAGACAGGCTCTGTACGAAAGAGCTATTAAAATGTAGGTAGTTAAAATCACTGGATTACTCCCTACTCACTAGGACATGGTGATCATACACAGTCTCTTGAATCGGAATGCAGAAAAACTTGAGCTTGATGGAGAACAATGAAATGTCAAGTTTAGAGGTCATGCAGACTGAATGTCATACAGCTCAGAAGCTCTCTGTGTACTCGACTCTGTGTCTATGAAACAACATTAGAAATTGTTTCATTTTTACACCCATAGCTAACAAGACTATTGAATTAACAATTACAGGACCACTTAACATGAATAATAATAACTTTACTATAGCAAACCTAGCATTTGGCTTCAGATTCTGCCATCTGTGCTTAACTCTGAAAGAAACCTGTATCACCACAGACAACCTTCATCTGTTAATGAATATGAACTGAGGCAAATGTAGAATATGCATTCTACTACCTGTATGCTCTTCAAGAATTCTCTTGTAGTCCTAATGAGGATTCACTCTTAAAAAATTAACAAATCCTTGTCATATGACCTTGTTCTTGACTCATTCAAAAATGGCTGTTGTCAAAGATATTATTAAAACGCCAATCTTGAACATACGTGTACTCGACAAGTGTATACCTGTCTAAAACCTCCATTTATATTAAAAAATTGCCTTCCAGATGCACTTGGCTGGCTTTTATCATTTCAACAGCGTAGAATCCGATGATGTGTTATTCCCAGATGCAGGGTATACATCATTACTCAGGCTCCTAGATCTTAGTGGCCCTTTTGATTATAATGACCACCAGTGTGTGTGTGGATCTGTCCTTGTGGTTTACTTCCTATTTAAATAATCATTATCTTTCCTAAAGATTTGTAGCTGTGATACCTCATATTGCTGGTCAAAAATAAGAATTAGAGCTGAGAATAATTTCATTCTGTCGTGCTGCCATATGTAAACAGCCACCCATTTTCCAACCTGCTTACTGTCTGCAGGGTCATGGGGGGATGGAGCCTTTTCCAGAACCCTGAAAGCACAAGGTGGGGGGATACCCTGGAAAGGGGGCCAACCCAATCACACACACACACACACACACACAATGGAAAATTTAGACTTGGAATACCCACAGAAAACCCATGAAGCACATGCAAGCTCCATGCACACAGACCAGAGGCAGGATTTGAACCCCCACTCCTAGAGGTACAAGTGCCACCACACCCCCCATAGCTCAATCCTGCATATTAATTTTCATTTGTATGCTGATGACCCAAATCTATCTTCCAGTCAGACCCGGTGATACTCTGCCTGTATCCTCCTTACCAAAGCCATTTCAACAAAGTAAAAAAATGGGTTGAGCAAAAATGATCTGTCTCTCAACTCAGAAAAAGACCTGAAGTTTTATTTACTTGGAGGTAACAACAGTGAATTCTTTGCTGTCAGCACCTTAGTCTGAGGGCTTAAACTTTTGTTTTGCCAAGTCAGCTCAAAACTTTTGAGGCACAGACCTGTCCTTTAATACCTCTTTATCCCAGCTGTACTTCTGCTCCTCTGAAATATTGCAGGACTTTGTCCTAGGTGCCTATGGCAATTTCCCACTGTTCAAAACATGACAGCTTAATACATGTATTTGTTAATAGCAGACTGGTCAACTGCAATACCTTACATTCAGGAGGTCAGAACTGAAACCTCTTTGACTTATAATGTCATATTTAGTAATAGGGCAGATGAGGCGTCAAAGATTCCATGTCTTCCTGCTTTCTATGTTTGAGGCTATGGTCATGTTTGACAAGGCATGCACCCATGACTTGCTACATGGCTGCCTAGGCTTACAGAGGCATGAACAGGTGACCCCCAAGACCTCCACTGAGCAAATTTCTGAATTTTACAAGGGTTCGAGTGTCCAGTGGAATTGGCCAGCCAGCTGGCTGAGGACATCCAGAGCTCTGTTCTCCTATTTTATATTCACAGGTTTTTACTACTGTATGACATTATCTGTTGGTTACCTGTCATGCTATGTTTGTTATATTTTTGTTAAAGCAAATTAAATTGATTAAAAATGTAATTTGAAACATTGAACTTCGGAAATACTCCCAGGATAATTACAATAACTGAAATCTGGTGTAATGCAGCATTTTTCTACGTACCCCATTCATTCTGATTGGAAATATTTGTGTATCTTGACTGCCCCTTTAAGAGACAAGGGAACCTCTTTCACCTGATCAGAAGTTAAATCGATCTGTATTCCAGATGGGGTGATAGGTGGCATAGTGGGCAACCAAATTATGTTATGATAAACCTGCAGCCCATTTTCTATATTTCCCGTCTTAGTGCGGGGCTTAAATTAACCCAGTGAGAGTTAATAGGCAACAGAGTAATCTAGGCATCTTCATGGGTTTGTCTGAAAGCTGTTGGTCTGAGCCCTCCACTAAAGGCTGCACCATTGATTCCTGCTGGGGCTCGTGGGGGGAGTGGCCTGGGTGTAACCTGGGTTTTCAGGTGACAACAGGACCTGAGAACATGTGAGGGGCCTGCTCAGACTAGCGGCTCATTAGCACGGCCACGTCGGTCCGCTAACCCTCTGGCTGTTCCTGCAGGCAAGCTGATAAGCTCATTAACAGGCGCTCTGGATCTCACTTCATGCCGTATTCCTCAGATGAGCTGAGAGTTTGATCGGTGCTTTTCAAGACTCTCTCTAGGCACATTTGGCATGTTCTGCACTACTGACGGAGCGTTTATATAACTTCAGGCTCGTGTGTATGTATTTCCTAGCCTGTACCTCACATTTGACGTTTTATTTACATTGTAAGAACATAGGTGACACGTCACCCTGAGTTCTACTATATAAACAACACAAGTGCATGCTACAGTACCTCAGCCAATATGAATCCGAAATCCCAGACTGATGTGTGTTATTCTGGCCGAATAATGCTTTCTTAGGCTATGGCAAGCAGTTGCCCTGTTACTATATTATATTTTCATTAAAGTTGAGTTTTCAAGGGGGCTGCAACTCCAACTCCCATGAGGCATTATTACATTAGAGGTGAAATAGTGTTCAAAATATGGGTTACACTTATCCAGTTTGTGTTGTAGGATACAAAAGATGCTGAATCCACATATATGCAGGGGTCTGCCTTTTTCTCACAAGGAGGCAAAAACGGTCGAATTCATTGTTAAAATTACTGTACTGAATCAGTTTAACAACACATTAAAATAGCCAAAGATCAAGGTACACTATGTGTACCATATCATGAATAGTTTATATCTACTAAACCAAATAATTCCATCCCTATAGTCAGGGTCGGTGCCACAGGGGGGCTAGCTGGGGGCCAGGCCCCTCCTACCAAATGACTGTGCCTGCTCAAACTCAGCTCGTAAAACAATGATTGCCAAATGGCGGCACCACAACCGGATGCCGAAGAAGTAAAATCTGGACCGTGGCCCTGGTAGCGTGTATTAACTGGTGTTTTCTGCCAGATTTCGCTACCCATCAAATGACATTATCATAATGACGTAATTCCACTGCTCCCCCTTTACTCCAAACCTGATTGGATTTCATGAACATCCATTTGACTGCCTATTTTGTAGTCTCCCCAGGGTAACATACAAGTGTGAGGCATTTATGCTATTTATTTCATTACAATTTGAGGAGTACACCCAGTACTGATAATGTTTTGCATAAAATGGTATTGTTTACACCGTATGTATAATTCGAGGTTTGTGGTGTATTTATCTGAATTCGAGGTTTGTGGTTGATTTGTTTATTCAAATTGTATAGTTTATGTATGTATTTAATGCGATTTGCATTGCATTTGTGGTATGTCATGGAGTTAGGTAATGTCTTTTTAAGTGGTATTATTTTTAGCTGTATTACAAAAACCTATGCTTAGTTTAATGTACATTATGCTTGTATCTGACTTTTATTGTTTCACAAATTAGGAATATCAAAATCTACCACTTCTTTCATTGAAGTAAAGCATGAAAATAATGATAATAATAAACATAAATTACACTGATCTGTGTTTGATTCAGTTGTCTACACCGGTCACAGGATGGAATTGTTTTACTTGAAGCCAAAAATCATATACTGTACGTAGGATAGGGAGAGGTCATATCACTAATTTTATCGGTTAATACCTTTTCCCTAGTCTTTTACAAAGTAATATCACTGTACTTTTTAAACTGGAGAATGTCATCTTTCAAATATTTATTTTAATCACATAACCGGTATCAGAGTTTTTATCATTATTTTGTCTATGTAAGTCAGCGCTGTTCATCAGATTTTTCTACCATGGGTCTTACAAAATAATGAAATCACCATATTTTTAATATGCTACCTTATTATTTAATGTCATGAAAATAATTACAAATCACTTGTCCTTTACTTATAAAATTTGCTGTACTGTATACAAATCCTCAATTTCCCAGGTTATTCACAATAGACACATGGCATAAAATGTCAAAACTGTCATTTTTAACCAATTTAGAATGAATTGTCTATGTTTAAACTTTCACATGTTTATAATGTGTCACTTTTCTTGGTCGAAAGGAATCTCATTTGAGTTTTGGCAAAGGCAGCAAAATCTGATAAAAAAAGCATTTTCTGATAGATTCATTCTGGCAAAATGGACTGCTGTTGCTTCCAATTTCTGGCAGCACCCCCCGGTCATGTGTTTTGGCTGATGGGCTCCCCTGTAAAAATGCTATGCCCCCCACCAATTTTGTTCTCCTGCCGACCCTGCATATACTTAAGCAACACTTACTTCCATCCATTTTCCAAATGTCTTATTCTATGCAGGGTTGTGGGGGGATAGGAGGGGGGTGAGCCTTGTGCCTATCCCAGGTGGCTTTTGGCACAATGTGGGGGCCACCCTGAGTGTGGCCAACCAATAGCAGGGCACAGTCACACATGTACTCCCACACCCAATCACACACTAAAAGCAAGTTCAACACACCAATTATCCCACAGTGCATATCATTAGACTGCAGTAGGAAACTGGAGTACCTGGAGGAAACCAACAAAGCACAGGGAGAACATGAAAACTCCACCCACATTGACTAGAGGCAGGATTTGCACTTACACCCCTGCAAGTGTGCAATAACATAACCATTGAGTGACTCTGCCCCCCCAATTAACACATTTAATAGCAATGACTTATCTCTTACAGAATCTACGCAGCCATCAAGCTAGTCAGTAACTAACATGTCTGCTTATGCAACCACAGCTATTAATAAATGTTGCTACCAATTTCAGTATGACTGTTAATGTACAATTTTCAGCTGTGTATTCATTTTGAAGCAATATACATTTAGGAATATTTATTAACAAAGACCATACCCCTTCAATAAGCCATATTAATAAAACATAATCAATGACTTAAAGGGGTTCAATGGCATGCCAGGTGAAAATATTCCTTTCTTGTCCCTGGTCATATCTAAGCCATATAAGATGATTTTAAAAAACCTGCAATTCGAACCTTTAAGTTCTACACAGAAAAACCTCGACTGATCCCTTTTATAACTAGCCTGGGCTAGAAATTGACAATAACAAAAATACTTCAAGTAGTGCTGCCTATTAAATGAATTGGTACAAACAACACCCACCTGGTCCCATTGTTTGTTAGAAACTGAAATGCCAAAGTAGAGGGGATCATTTGATTATGTCAAAAGCAAGCATCAGTCATGATATTGACATGATCAGAAATAAAATCAGAAAGACTTTTTTGCATTATATGTACAGGGTTCATTTTGGTTTTTTTTTTTATTTAGAATTTATGTTTGAACATTCTTTACAAGTCACATTTCATTTATATAAATACGACACAAAGCTATGATGACGTTCTTGCAATGTTATTTTTTTTCCCTCCACTAGTTTTCCCATAATTAGCTGTCTTGTAGCAATAACACCATTGTTAATGTGGGCGTAGTCACAGTGTGAGTTTTTATCCGTCATTGTCTTAGATACCTCTGCATTCACTGACTATATTTAAACATAAAAAAAGACCTGTTAGTTCAAGCTACATTTGGATACAGTTTGGAATTTAATTGCCCACAGATTCGTGATTTTCGCGTGTTTTTTTTTTTTTACCCATCATGCAGCGTGTCTGGTGAAAGCTGTCTACTGCTGTCACGGGCTGTGTTTCTTTTTCGCCGAGAAACCCTGGGAAATGTTTCCAGAGCTGAAGATTACAGCTCAGTAATAGCTATGTTCTGTCTTGCCTTGTCCAGGAAGCCTTTCCTGTGCTGTCCACCACTCTCTTTGGCCCTCAGTGGCTGAACCAGAGTTTTAAATATTGAACAGTCCAAAGGCAAAAGAAGGGGAAAAACATGCTAGGACCGTCCTATGAAGCACCTATAGAACTCGTTTTCCTGTCTTGTCCCTGTGTAACAGGCTTTTGATCTGAGTCTTGTCTTTCGGTGTATTTTCAGTTAGCATTGAGTAGTGCTATATTGTTTTTACTTCACCTGCAATCGGTTGCTAACATATGGTATTTCCAAAGAAATGGGAACGCTGACAGAGTACCCTTCTCTTTGATCAATGCCCAGTTTATTTAGGCGTAACGTGAATGGTAATTTTATAAATCCACCCATGTCCAAAAAAATTATGCAGCATTTGTTGCGGCGCATGCCCATAGTGAAATTTCTCTGTGTTTTGGATACTACATGAGCTCATGACTCACACCACAGTTTATCCACTGTTCCTTTTTCTTGCATGGCAATGAGACCTTGTTCTGTGCATTGGTGTTGATCTGTGCAGAGAATGTATTACCCTCTCCTGTCCTGGCCAACATCACCTCAGTGACAGTTCCTCAAGGATTGGGAGAGAATTTGACACCTGCCAAATGCATATTCGCAATTATACTTCAGTCATGCATATCTATCTGTTTTCTCAATATCTATGATACGTTGTCAAGAAAACTACATGAGTCCTCTATATGCTTATAGCCATATTAGGGTATTCTGGTAAATTTACTACCTGGAAAATATTAGATTAGTATGCAAATGATGATAATAATAATAAAAAGCACTTGGGATATAATATTTGGAACAGTTTTAAGCACATCAACCATAAAACTAAGAGAAATGTAGAGTTGGTGTATGTTCCACCTACTTCCCAAAAGGTTTTCTGAAACATATCTGCTAACATTCACAGACCAATAATGAACATTTCGAATCTACATGGTCTCTTGGAATCTACCAGTGTTCAATATTAAGTGCATTTCTTTTCTATTAATGTCCATAGTTCTTTATACTATCTAATCTTGAATCTGCTTATGTGCTTGCCTACTAAAGAAATTTGTACAAGTTTAATCAGAGGACATTTCCCTGACTGACTTTCCATTTTGTACCTTATATGTCATAAATGTCATGAATGACAACATTATTAAGGGAATGAAGGTCATTACAATTATCAGCCAAGAAATGTGTCCTCACCAAAACAAAGTATTATGCCCGGGTGCCCTCTGAACTGTGATAGCCTTACTGCATCTTCTTCATAGTATCAGTTAGCAAAGACATTTCAAAATGTTCTTCATGCTACCTGTTGGTTCCAGATCTGCTGTTTAGCATCCAGCATGTCCCATTCTGGGCAGCAGTCCACAAAGGGACATCTTGCTTTGGGTAAGCAATGATCTCAGTGGTGCTCTGCTTAATAACCCAGCCCAGAAAGGCTGTGAATAATTTTTCCCCATCGAGGATTCAGACAAAGGAGCAAAATGCGAGGTCTCATCTGAGTTCAGAAGGCTTCCAACGTCGAACTAAGGCTGTCCATGCTTTTGTTTAGTGAGGGCTCTTGATTGGGCCTCAGTGGACTCTGTACTTACGTGCCTTGTGCCCATGTTATAGTGCGCCCCCTGTGGACAGCGGTGGCACAGCATACGGGAAGGACCCGTGGAATGGTCATAATGCACCGTGGAAACTGTGACTGCTTCTCATCTAAGCGGTTTCAGATGCTTCTTAGAGGCGCATAGCAAAAAACAGCTGTTTAGTTTTCCATTGATGCACGCAGGAATATTCGGCCTCTTAAAGGAACAGGGCCAACATGAGTCCTATCGTGTGATTGGATGCACATCCATCTATCAGTTAACATCTTATCATGCAATTTATTTCTGTTTCTACTATGGTGTGAACAGAACAGAATGTTTTTTTATTTAATTCTGCCTTATCTAACATTATTAGTCAAACCAGAGTGAAGTTTTTCAGCTCTATAGACAGTTTGTCTAGCCTTGTTAATATTTTTTTTCCACCAAGCAACCTTTTGTTCCTGTCCTTCCTTTTAATCATATCACCACAGAAAGAAACTGTAACTGCGGTTTCAGGTTTTCTGACATGCCAGCTGACATGTTTATTAAATCCAAATAGCTTAACACCAAGGTGGCATGATATAGTTTGAAAATTCAGGGCTTGCAGTTTTTTGTTTATCCTTCAGAAATAAAGACATGCTTTCTACTTCAATAGGAGATTAAAGTATTTATTTACTTTGTGTTGCAGGAATTGAAAAGTTGAAGAAAGATGTGTGAGTTTTTTGAAAAAAAAAAATCCACCTCAAACACTAAGGCTTTCTTCATCATTGCATTTTCACAAAGCTACTGACGTTCTTAGAAGTTTCCGGACGGTTCACATGAGGGGGGCAAACATGACCCGGACACAAGGCCTTTGTTGTGTGCTTTGCATTAAGTCAGGGAGAAAAGGGGGCAGACCTCAGGGAGAAAAGGGGGCAGACCTCAGGGAGAAAAGGGGGCAGACCTCCTCATGTTTGAATGATGTTCAATTTCCTGCTGGGTCCCTTCCATTTACCGTGAGTTTCATTGCCTCCCCGCGACATTCTGTTGAGGACCATTGAAGTGGAATGACAGAGCAGTAGCCAGCTGAAACGAGGGTGGGAGACAGTCTCAATCTGAGAAAACTCCCGTTGGGCTCATCTGTAGGATGCATGGCTGTCTTGGAACGCGGCGACTTTTCTGCCTCCACTGACCAAACCAGATCCACTGGCCTGCACCAGATTCGGCCTAAAGGTTTGCATTAAGAGTCAATCAAAAACTGCTAACTGTAGGTATATTTTGCGGGATTAGAAGATAATAGAGATGGAGTCGATATTTGCATAATTGGCTCTATGGGTTTGCATATGAAGTGTCACTTTGCATGAAACATTACGTGAATTTAGACTCTGGGCATAGTAAGGCTGAGAGTGATTATGGTTCAGACCATCCAATCATGGCCCTCAGTGATAATGGGCCAATTAGAAGGTCTTTCACAGGTCTCCACCTTCTCAGATTCCCAGGCATGCTCCCATTCACGATAATTTCAGGCAGAGATGGGTTTCTTAAACGCTGTTTACAAAGGCCTCTTGGGGTGCGGAGTGAGCAATCCTCCAGCAATCAAAGGAACTCTTCCTACTCGTCCGTGTGGAGAGCTTCATTATTCAACACCCACCACTCCCCACCCCCCCGCTGTGATTCACCCCCACCTACCTGCAGACAGCCGGGCGGAGTGGGAGGGAATTTGAGGACGGCTCCAGATGCACGTCGGCTTATTGATTTCCACGCCGACTGATCGCTCCCAATCAAAAAAGGTCACACTGTGAAAGAATCAAAAAAAAGGAGTCCTTTGTTTCAGAATTGCATGCTGGGTAGTTGCCAAGCAGACCTCTCCAGGAGATCACCTCAGGCCTGAAACACATGCCTTTCAAATGAGCCTAACACTCTTTATCTACATGGAATGAAAGAATTACTTTTCATACGATTCTTAATTTCTCTGCTCCTCACGACTTAAAAAAAAGCTCCCAGGAGATAAGAAAAAGTTTTCTTTTATATAAACAGCACTCTTTGTCCTGTATACAAAGGCAGGGCACAGCTGTATTTAAGGCTGGCAGTGAAATGATTTCACGTGGGCTAAATCAACCACTTTCATTCTACATCTGGATTTTGTTCCGTTTAAGGTGTTTAATATTGCAAAGTCAAAATATTGCCAAATATTAATTCCAAAAACAAATTTATGGATGGCATTTCGACCCAAGTCTCACGCTGGGGACTGTGCTGTTTTGATGTTCCCTTGCTCCAGTGGATCACAGACGGATCGACCCGTTGTTTGACGTTAGCCGTTGGGTCTCCTCTGACTGTTTGCCCCAGGCCTGTGCAGCGAAGAAGCATGAAGCTATCCATGAAGCTTTGTCGCCGTAGCGACAGCAGAGGGAGTGCTCTGCAGTGCGGCTCCGAGCCTCCACGTACCGCGGGTAGAGAGATGAAGCAGCAGGTTCCTGACGGAGGGGGATACGTCAATGCCCGAAAGCCTCTGCTGACTGCGTGAGAGAAGCGCATTTCTTTCCAAACGAGAGAAACTCTCTGCTTCATTTTTTAATCATAAATCTAAAGTTATTCTTGCACAGGCAGCCTGAGTGCCTTCCAAATGAGCAACTGGTTTCTGAATGCCCCTTATTTCATCACATGATCATTTCCTGTGATGATCAGAGTTGAGCCAGGATGAAAGAGCACCACAGGAAGAAAATTTGCATTTTTTTTGGTAGTCTTTATGTTGTTGCTATAGTAACTTGAAGCTGGAAACAAATCAGTGTGCTTAGTCTCATTTGGATTAAGGCGTGCAAATACAAAACGCACATACATAAACATACACTCTATAGAAAGCAGACCTGTACCTTATTTCCTAAATGGTAAATAAATAAGATGACATTAAACAATGCACAGTTTCTGTTCAAACATCATATTCTTACATCCGTATCTTGCGGTTGGAAGATATATATATATATATACATCTTGCTGTTGATGACTAAAATGTCACTTAGCTTTGAATTCAGAAACTGAACAGAGGATTCTGGGTATTGGGGGTGGAAGCCTTGGTGCTATCAACTGCTCCTCTGCAGACCTCCTCTCAGACCTATGTTCCTGTCTAACACGTTGGCTGTTTAAATACCGGCCGAATCCCAGCTGGCTCACGTCGTCCTTAGCGACATGTTATTTACCCATAAGGATCCTCTTGTAATTTCAGCCTGATGCTCTGCAGACAAGGCCAGTGCTGATCCTGGGTCCCGGCTCACATATTCTGCCTTCAAGATGTGCTAATTACCTTATCACTGAATTGTTTTTTTTTTTTTAATGGTTACGACCCAAAACCTCATGAACACTTAAGTCTTATAATCTCCGCCCCATTAAAGGGAACTGAGTATCAGAGGAAAAAGAATAAAGGATGTGAAAAGCTGATGAATGATTATTGTGTCATTTCCTTTAATGCCTATAATGGTTATTTTTATTAAGTAAACAGACACTCTGGCAGACATTAACGGTGAAACGTCAACAGAAAAGAGCTGACATATTCTAGGGTGTGTTTTGTGTTATGGTTTTGGAATCCTGTCCAGTTGCTATTCCATTAGCAGGCGGCCATCTTCATTCCTAACAGAGGCCCGCATTCACTCAACAGCTCTCCTGTTTGGATAATCACGGGCTTTGCAAACATTTAACTGCAGTGACTTTTTAATTAGAGCTTAGCTGGCTTGGAATTACTACCCGAGAAAGACCCTTTTCGTTCACGATGACGGGTGTTATGTGTGAGACTGCTTTGGTTGGCTGCTTTGAGTAAAAGTGCATTGTATCAAAATCAAGATGTCTCTGCCTCCTGCCTCTTTGGGGAGCCGTCGCTACATTGGTGTCAGAAGTGGGATGGACGATGCACTCCGAGACTCCCGAAGAAAGGCAGTGGAGGAACATCTTGATTCCTGGGTGGTCAAACTCAAGAGGGAATACATGGTGAAGTGTTTCCTCGCAGCGGCTGAAGAAGGTCGGTCTGAGAACGCAGCGCTGAGAGAGTGTGGTTCCAGCTGACCGAAAAAGAGCAAAATCTTCTGCGCCCGAGCTGAGCACGGAGTGCTGACGGGGCGAGGCTTGGACCTGCTGGCGAGAAGGACCAAAGGTGCAGCAGGGCAACTTGACTGCACGGTGCCGGACTTCCTGCGTGAGGACGGCGGAGTTGCCACGACTGAAGGACCGGGGGCCACCACTCCTTCGACATGCCATGGGAGCTGTACGAGGTGCAGCTGGAGATGGCAGCGCGGTACCTCAGGTGGTCAGAGGAGCTGACGGTGGTGCAGCTGGAGCTGGCGCTGAAGGGGAAAGTGCTGCTGGTTCTCCGGTATGTGGAGCCGGAGGGCCGCAGCCAGCTTTCAGTGCTGCAAGCAGCTCTACAGCGCTGGGTTGGGGAACAGCAGCAGCCGACAGCGGAGGAGAAGTCCGCCAAGAAAGAGCGAGCGGCGCCGTGACCACGCCGGCACACTAGGAGAGGCAGACCCCGCTACCACTGTGGTGAGTTTGGGCATTTTGCTCAGGACTGCCCTGCGCTAACTCCCAGCGGCAGTGAGACTGCATCAGCGAGAGACCCTGCCCCTGCCAAGTGACCCAACGCCTGATGTCAAGTGTGGTCCAGCCGAGGGAAGCGGTGGGACCCTGGGTGTTGGTAGCGCAAGCGGCTCCATTCTTCCTCCTGCCCCTTCAGGGAGCCGTTGCTACAATATGAAATTGTGTGGAGCGCATTCTGCTCTCATTAAGTGTTGCATAATCTGCGTATGATTTGGTTGTGCATGTTCTCAATTATCAAAGGGCTTTATTGGAGATCCTTCATTTGGTGATTTGCATGATGTGTTCTGGTGCAGACCCAGAAATGGAGGCATCTGGGATGCCTGCAGTGTCTGTCTGTACAGAGGTGAATGTGGAAGTTTCAGCGCCAGGCACTGAATGACTATTCACATAAGGCCTAATGAGCTTTTTTGCCAATATCCCCCCCAAGGTCCTTCTTCCAGCACCCAGATAAATTGCAGATGATGTCAGCTCTGTTTTGTGAAGCCAAACATGGACAACAAACACAGGCCTGTACTGATGACTCAAGCATAGCCTGAAAAGCTAGTAATAGCTGAGTGTTATATCTCACAGGCAAAAGCCAAGTAAACAAACAGTAAACATGAAATCATGTGAGTGCCACAAGCAGAAATGACATCACTTCACATTGTTGGGCGAAGAGCGATTTTCATGGGTTTGAGCACTGGTAATTATTTAGTGTCTTTGTGAAACGTGCCTTAAATAATTGCAGCTACTATATAACTCAAAGCAGTGGTTATTGCTGCTCATTTGAAATGAACAAGGCAAAAGCCAAAGCCAGACATGAAAGCATGTTGTGTTTCAAAAGCACATTCTTATTTGTGTTTATTACTTCGATAATCCTGCATGGTGTTCATAATCTTTTTTGGAAAGAATAATGCCCACATACTCCTTCTGCGTTCTGATTTCTGCCGTTTCTGAAATGGCCTGTTGCTTTTGATAGTGCCGCATCTGAAGTGCCACATCTGTGTCTTGCCAGGAGAAGAGAATGGGGCATGAGACTGGAATGGAAACCAGTTCTTCCTACAGTCAGAGAGCCATTGCTGTGCATCACAACATCACACCATTCTTGACTCTCGCTAATTCTGGCCCTTTATCACACTTTACCTCAAAGAATTAAGTGCAAGAACCTCTGGGTTCCGTTCAGGGCATTTCATCAGTTTATTAATTCTGCTGCTATGACTCTTTCATCTATTAATATGAGGTTATCATTTCAATTATTATTTTTTTTAATCATGAGTTCAATTGGCAGGCAATACATGATGGACCAATATGAGGTCGAGGTAAATTTAACTAAAATTGCTTTGTGGAGCTTGGCAAAAAAATCACAGCAGCAACATAATTCAGCTAGGAAAAAAAGAAATGAACGTCCCCCAGACAAAGGCAACATCATGTTGGCCTGCCAAGGTATGTGATAAATCTACCGTACTTTGCAGGGAGGAACCAGTGTTGTATAGCAGGTTTATTTGCTTTGCCAAAATGGTTGAGGGATGAAAGTGAATTAGGATCAATGAGCACTGATGTGACCATAATGTGGTATTTTCTACAGTCGTTTGTTCTTTTTTTCCCGTGGCTGTTCAAGCTTATCGCCTGACCCGTTTGTTTGTTTCACTTGGAATTGATAAAATCTTCACCGATGGTCAATGTGCAACATTAAAGTACCCTTAAATGCCTGATAACCATATGGAACTTTCGGCTCTGCGTACTGAGCCGTTCTCTGTGGAAGAGGGATTTTCTCAAGCGCCTGTTTAAAAAAGATGACGTCACATGAAAGTTTACTGAGAGTGTTGGTTGGGAGACTTTCTGCTATAGGCGTGCTCGCCGTTACAGTGTTTATGCAGATGGGGTTAAAAGGGAGAACAGCACAATTTGTGAGTAATCAACTGATTGATTGAAAATGTTTTTAAAACTTCACTGAGTTTATGGGGAGAGATTTTCCAGTTTTGGCCATTTCTGGAATTTCGAATGACACTGAACCAGGAAGTACAATGGAGTTGACATAACTGTTATTGTGCTGCTTTGCCAATTATTGATCATGTTGCTGGGCAGAGTAAACATCTTTCTACCTAGCAAGTGAGGAAATTTGAGGGAAATAAAAATAAACCTCAAGCTGGACTTATAGTGAAAGTCTGCAGCAAAAACCATTACAGTATATTTTCCCCTTATAAATTATAGAAGCTTTGGAGTGAATTCCTAAAATCGCCTGTCTTCACAATATCATTATTGAATGTATTAAAAAGCATCACTCTAAACACTTACCTCATACATTAACCAATGCTATAAATGGGCTTCATCAATACAAGAGTGCTGTATTCACAGTCATTTACACAATGACTAAAATCAAAAACACAGTGTGGATTACAAGGAATATTCCAGGTGGACACACTTTATGCTGTGTCTCCTACCGCACAGAAACTGTCTGCATGGCGTATCCCAGTCACTCAGTTTCTTCAAGAATAAAGAGTCCATTCAACAGGGTATCAAGCACAAAAAAATACAAATATGCCTCACTTGTTGAGCTTCAAATTGCCCAAGAGAGAAACAGCTTTCCTTTTCTTTGCTGTTCCAATTTAAAATATGTAAAATTGGCTGCTTCATGTATGTTTTTTTAAAAAAAAGATCCATTGTTTTTGGCTTAAAAAAAGGAACAATAATATAAATTCTGGGATGAAGAGCATGGGCCGTGTCTCCTTGTTACAAAGCATCCAACTTCTGAAAAGTGGCCTTGAGAAAGTCACATGGACTGGCCTCATAGGGGCCCGGCTGCTATTCAGCCTTAGAGGGGGCCACGTTCCGAAACCACAGATCCAATTGCCATTCAACCCAGCATTCAGAGGCTTGCTTTAAAAGACCTTTTTGGATTTTATCAGATTTCATTTTTAAAAGTTGCCTTTGATGTCACTGTGAACCCTTTGTTCTCTGCAAAGTAAAAATGTTTCACAAAATTCTTATTCAGAACAACATGAAGGAACTTCAGTTGCTTTGATTAAAACAGTCCCATAGTACTCTACAGTATTCTCCTCAAAAAATGCTTGTTTTCGCCTTTTCTGGGTGGATTTCTTTTGGCCTGTGCTAAATTAGGAATGGAATACACACTGGCTGACTATTAGCACTCTGGTTCTTCCCTGTTATTGAGATTCACTTTGCTCTAAAGTCAAAACGTCAGAGGCCTCACTTCTGAAAATGCAAGTGTACGTGTTAGAGAAATGTGCTGACACTCAGAGGTCATAGAGAAGAGAGGAAAGGCCATTTATGCCATTCAAGCCCTGAAGCTTTCAAAGAACCTGAAAGATGCAGATTTATCATTTCTGAGATTGGATGGTACAGATTTACAATACGCAATATTCTTAATTTTTTGTCATTTTCGGTACATCACAATGTTAGCCAGTGCAGATGCTTTGGAATGCAGAAGGGGCATATTATACACCTGTTGAGAGACTTTTTATTTGAAAAACATCATGTGGAGTTCTACGAAATGAAAAGATGGCGTGCCGAGAACGAGCTTGTTGGATGGGTGGAAATGTACCGTTAAATTGTGAAAGTGGGTGTTTGTGTAGTCAAGAAAAACGGCAAAATTAAGTTAGGGTTCTCAACCTGGGGCCCACAGACCAGTTTGTATTTTGTCTAGTATTAGCAGGCACTTTGACATACAAAAAAAAAATTAAAGGAGATCCAGACAGACAGATAAATGCAGACTATGGGACTAGGTAATATACTATGGGACTAGTTCAGTCACAGCAACTGAAATTCCTTCGTGGCAATTTGACTGAAAAAAATTCAAGGGGGTCCACCACTTGATTGAAGAAATCCACAGTCTCAAAAATAATTACACACATGTGGTAGGGTGGAGGGTCTCTAGCTCAGGTATGTTTTCATTTGGGGGTCCTCAATTTAAGAAAAGTTGAAAACTCCTGATGTAATGGAAAGTGTGACTCTCGCCCCGATGTGCCAGACGCAGGATTGGTGGGTGCCCCACAAACACGATGCTGCTCACCTGGCCGTAAAGAAGGAGAAGGTCAGGCTGGAATGTCACAGAACTGAAACTGAAAAAACAGGAGTAAATAACAGAGCCAGGGTAAATAATACAATTATTCAAAGAAGGAGAATATGCATAATAACTATGACATTGAATCAAAAAGCACACATAGAGAGGCACACATAGCGATGTTTTGGAAAAGTATTGCGCTAACATTTTACTTTAATGAAATTGCAATGGAAGCGTGCATTTAGAACAAAAGCTTGTTTTCATGAAACAATAAAACTGAGGTAATGAACAATTCAGGGGCAGATGGACTATAATTTTGCCTGGCATAATTGGGCTTCATCGAAGAAAATGTAGTTAGTTAAAAGGTCACATTCCAAATTATAGATGGACCATCTATAAAACCTATATTCCAGGGCCATTATGCCTGAATACCTTCGCTAAATGAATAAATGAAATTAGCACTTATGTCTGGCGAAGCTTGGCTGGTAAATCAGTGTTCACAATCATCAGTCAATGAAGAGAAACATGCACTCCTGCTGAAACCAAACAAAAGCTCTGCTATTCTTAAACCTTGTGTTCTTAACGTTTGTGGATGATTCCTGGGTGTTTTTGATGTGACATTTACCTTTAGTAGGCTACAGGCTGCCCCCCCCACCTCAACCCTGCATAGGATAAGCAGTTTGGACAATGGATGGATAGAATTACTTTTAGTAATATATCATTATCGTCATCATTTTCAAATGGGCTCTGCTGGCAAGAATCTTGGTGGCAGCATGCTGAGCAGGTCAGATCAGACACCTTTCTCCATAGCTGCCAATTGTAAGTCTTCCTCGGGGATCCCCAGATGTTCCCAAGCTAACTAAGAGATACAGTCCCTCCAGCTTGTCCTGGGTCTTCCTTGGGGCCTCCATCCGTTTGGGCCTGCTTGGACCAGCTCTAATGATTTCCTTATAAGCTACCCAAACCAACTTGGTTGGCTCTGCTCTATCTGAAGGCTCTGTTTTGAGGGCTCCAACAGTCGGTCCAGCAACCATGAGGAGAAACCTCATTTCAGCCAATTCTACTTGCAAATTTGTCCTCCTGGTCACTACCTACACCTTATGAGCATAGGGAGGAACCGGAATGTTGATTGGTAAATAACTGATCTTGTTTCATGAGTTAACTCCAGCTCAGCCCCTACAGACCTCTTTGGTGCTCTGAAAACTGTAGTCCCTGAACCAATCTGCTCATCAAGCTCATGTCCCCTCTTACCATCACTTATGGACAAAATCCCGAGGTACTTAAACTCCTTCACTAAGGGCAGACTCTCCTAAATAACGTAAAAGGAACAATCCACACTTTTCCAAGAGAGCATTATGGTCCCGGATTAAGGGGTGCTGATTCTCATCCCTGCCTGCTTCATAGTCATAAAATTGTTGAAGAGCACAATGGAGGTCGTGGTTAGATGAAGCCAAAAGCAAACATCACCCCCAAATAGCAGAGATGTCACCTCTAGCTCCTCATACCGAATGTTCTTCGAGCCACAGCTGCGCATTGGTACCCTGTCTATGAAAATCTAACCCTTGACGGACACAACACCCACTTTAAACAGCTTTGATTTTGTGAAAGGATGCAGACACAATGCTTGCTGCATCCCTACTGGCATCGAACAGCATGCAGTAGCAGCACCAGTACCTCATATATTCTTACAGTGCCCCCTACAGCATATGCTGGGGCACACAGTCAGACGTCTTCTCTAAGACTACAAAACACATGCAGTCTGTGTTAGCACATTCTCACAGACCCTCACATAGCTGTGCAAGGAAGAAGAGATCCACAGCAAGGCCAAGTTTGCTTCATTCCTCCAGAATCCTAGGTTTGATCTTTGGATAGAGTCTCTTCTCCTGTGCCCTGGGGAAGGCTTTCCCAGGGAGGCTGAGAAATGTGATCCCCTATAGCTGAAATGCACCCTCTGGTTCCCCTTTTAGTAAACAGGGACCACCACCGGGCTTGCCAATCCAGAGGTACTTTACCTGCCTTCTATGCAACATCGAAGAGGTCCGTCAACCACATCAGCCAAAGAACATACAGTGCATTCAAAATCTTTGAATGGATTTTATCTATGCCTGCAGCCTTTACACCACGGGGGCCCCTGACCACCACAGTGATTTCACCTGATCCTTCAGAAGTTTCCAACCCTGCCTGCTGCCGAGAGGGCATATCCACCAGGTTAAGGAGTTCCCCAAAGTGTTCTTTCCTCCGCTCAACCATATCTCCAGAGTTGGTCAGCATTTCCACACCCAGTACATCTCTGGGGCCTGTCTCTCTCCATGGCCATTCTCCTCCACTACTGCCTTTGCTGTAACCTCTCTGGCCTGTCTGTACCTTTCAGCGGTCTCAGGAGACCCTCCTTCTTCAGCTTGGCAGCTTCCCTAATCACAGGTGTCCAAAGGCAGATCCTAGGATTACTACCATAAGAGGAACAACATAATATTCAAATGTGTATTAATTTCTAAATTTCAGTTTATAACATGCTGTAATTCTTGATGCAGTTATACCTGCTTCCTGGATATATGGGTCCTGCTATTTTCTCATTTTTATTTATTTCTGTACATTCAAAAGTTAATCCCAAATGCAAATATTTTATCAGTCATCATTATCGACCATCATTGCCCACCGAATTTGCAGATTAAATTTAAATTATGTTCAGTAATAACATTTTCTTCTCAATAAGGTATAAAAACTTTTTATTGCGGTATTTAATCCACTGGTATTCAGTGTTCTAAATCAGTATTGCCGAAGAAAGCCATATAAATCTTTCTGGAGTCAGGAAATGTGTTATTAAAGGTTAGTGTCATGCAATAAAATTCTTTATCCTGAGTGGTGCCGTTGGGAAACTTCTGTAAAACCCAAACAAGTATTTGTTAGGCATGGGCCAATAAAGCATCACCCTGCTCGCCGCCGCGGAGACATGGAAAAACATGTCACCTAAACTTGGTGACAGGATGTTGCACAATTGCTATAAAAGTCCCGAGAGACGTGATAAAAGCCCTCCCTGCCTTTATCTGTTCTAGCCGGTATCATCAAATGCGACTCGCCGGCATGGGGTCGAGGAAGATGGGGGAGGCAGTGTCGCACGTGCTCTTTGTCACGCGTCTGTGGACGTGCAGCCCAGCAGCAGAGGTGAGCCTCTGACCTTTCTTTCTAAGAGCCTTTTATATCTGAAGTACTTCTCCTGCCAGGTCCCCTTAACAGCATTTGCCAAAACTTTTGAAGGGTGTAGAGAGAGATGAAGCCTTATCAACTTTACCGGCATTAAATGTTGGACATAGTGAGTCATAAGTGAGGTGCGCAGGACTTGCGTTGTAACTAGAATAGTTGCATGAAGCATTTCCCGAAAACGCTCCTGATGAACTCAGAAAAATACGACACACTGAGAGGAAACGGTAAAATCATAGTAAGTTAGTGCCTACACTTTGCTTTCATAAATGGTCCCTTATTTGGTACCTTTTAAAGAGAAGACAGTGGCAAACAAAACTGTGCTTGCAAAATAAAAAGTACTTAAAGAAATGGGGATAAAATACTTCTTGGTTCTTTTGGTTCTGTGGGTTCCGCGTTCTACTGTGCTCTGTGCAAGTTAGAGAGCTCACACGTTATGGTTCTCTATCTTTCAGCCGGTAATAACGGCTCACATGACATCACCGTTGAACTTTCTTTGATGTGCTTTGCCTTCTTTTTTTTTTTGCCCCACAAAGATATCGCCGTCGTATAGCAGAGGAAAAAAAAAGAGTAAGATAAACAAAGATTTCAAAACTTTTGATATATGAAGACATCAAATATATACAGCATCTAGCATATTCCACCTCAGTTTAAAATTATAAAATAGAATTTCTTTGCGGGGGGGGGGTGTTGCAGGAGGAATCAGCCTAAACTAACAACAGTAAAATCGGGAGAGAGAGAAGCTAATTTCCAGCGGCAGGAGGCACTTTCATCTGAAGCCATGCCTTGAACTGTACTTTGTTTAATTATTAAATGGGGGCCTTGCTCAGCAGGATCTCAGCACTTTGATGGTGCTTAAATTCGGCGCCGCTGACAGGCCACGGTGACCCGCCTCTGTTTTCGTGCTTACTTGTGACAGCCGCTGAATGCTAATTCTCACGATGCAATATTTATTAATGACAGTGAGAAGTTCTTCCTTTGACTTCCAACCCCCCGGTTCAATTTTCGGTCCTCTGTTGGTCACATTATCTGTTTAACCCCCCCCTGTGTGTAAATGGCAGAACCGGTCACTGCTTTCTCTGTTTACTCCTAATTCAGTTAGCTTTAGGTTTTTTTGCCGACGGGCTTGGTTTCATTCCAGTCAAGAGTGGAGGCCTATCGATTTCCCTAGGACTTTGTCAAGGTGAAAATCAAAAATTAAAAAAAATATATGGATTCTGAGGCTGCCTCTTGCTCCAGAAACAAGAATGGAGAGATCTGCAACCAGAAAACGTCAGAAGTTGAGAGTGCGACGTTTGACCTACGTGGTGATTTTCTGGTTAAGTGAATGGCGGTCGACACGCCCATGGACTGGAAGCATGCTGACATTTACTTGGACTGTATGAATGATAAAACACACCCATTTCATTTAGAAATTTTCTTTACATAACGGCAAGCAGCACACGCATTCATCTGGCACCCGCTCATAATAAAAATGAAGACTCACTACATCAAACTTAATGTTCTCACTTTTCTCAGGTTTGGTACAGGTTTCTCACAGTGCTTCAATGTTCTGCCATGATAAGTGTTTAAAACTTATACATTCTCTTACTTCTTGAATAAATGACCTTGCCAGGGTTCTTCCACAATTTCATCAGACCAATATACTACATATGCACACCAAGACTGTGTGCAGGTACATTTGTAGCTTAATGAATGTTTCATGGTGCAACCCTAAATATAGTTTACATTTCCATAGTGATAGGATGCTGGACATGGACACCTCCCGTGGAGAAAATGCATTTACAAGTAAACCCTTGATATTCCATAGCAAGTAGCATCATATCTGAGACCCTGTGATAGCTTTGAAGAGCCACGGATGTGTGTACAGCCTGTGAAGGACAGACTGAGACAGCGAGAGATGAATGCTGTACAGAGACATAGACGTGTCTGCAGCCTGTGAAGGACAGACTGAGTCAGTGAGAGATGAATGTTGTAGAGAGACATGGACGTGCGTGAAGCCTGTGGAGGACAGAATGAGACAACGAGAGATGAATGCTGGACAGACTGCGAAACTGGGCAGATTGGTTTGAAGTTTCAGCTTTTTTTAAAATGTGTATGAACCAATATTGATCAGATTTATAATGCATTCACTTCAGATTTCATTTTTTCAGGTTGTGGTTAAAGGGGATTTGAAATGTTGTAAAATATGTATCAAACACAGCTAGAAATATATACTTGGTTCCAGATAGTCATAAGAGCCAATAACCACCCCCCCCCCCCCCAACTATCTGGTGGGTTGTTAATAGAAGAGAACTAGCAATGATAATTTTTAGTTACTCAGTATACTTGAGGTATCTCTGAGCGCACTTCTTCCATATCATCATGTGATACTGTTTGGAGTATTACTAACTTTCATTTCATTCTGCACTACATGACCACCACGACCCAGAATGCAATGTGTTTGCTCAGAAACCCCTGTTAGCAAGCTCCCTTGTCCAACAGATCAGATGGTACTAGCGGTATCCTCAGTAATCCAAGCTTAGATGCACATTATTACCATTATTTAATGGCCACATGGGGTCTGAAGGATATTACTGCGCTCATTTAGTAAGCAATGTCGATTTCTGCAATCTTCTTGCAGGCCTGAATTTTATCTGGCCTAGTTAGCGGAGCTGTAGTCTTGCTTGTGGTCTCCTGTTTAGCACAGCTGGTCACCGTTGGCCACGTTTTCTCCACCATGGGCCTTCATGACCTCTGACCTTTGTCCAGTCAGTAGCCTGCTTAGCATTAGCTTACGTTATATCTTTTTTCATGTTTAAGTATATAGAAAAAGGCCAAAGAACTTCATACATTTGAGTGATATGAAACGTGTAAAAGATATGATATCATTAGATTATTCAGCTGAGGTTCATCGATACAGTTTAAGATGATTGAAATGAAAAGCCATTTAAACGCCAGTAGCAAGAAGCTACATGATGAATGGGCACAAAGAAACACTTGTGTAGTTTACTGTGTTAGTTATGAAAAGGAAGACTTCACCCCCCCCATACAGTTAAGCTGAGGAAAACAGCAGGAGGCCAACATTCACAAGACTTTGCCTTCGTTCCCAAGGTAATTCCCCTTACCTTCATGTCATTTTGGTGCATTGGGTTTGAACTAAAAGATGCAGGCTGGATTAGAGTGACGTACCTCTAAGATGAAAGGAGATAAAACACATATAATCACTATTGAGGAAGTATCTTTATCTTTTCAAAATCTTCCTATTTTAAACAAAAAGGTTTGAATGGCTTACCATGCATTAAAAGTCTCTTGATAAGTTAAATTAATATTCTACAAGAATATTCCATTGGTTCTCTTTTGTGAGGTTTGTTTCCGGGGAGTCAATGTGGACAAAGCCATATGCAGTAATTGGCGGGTGTAAGAACGCTATGCATGTTTTCTGGACAGAGGGTGTTTTATCTGACTGAATATGTCGGGATTTTTCAGTGTGCCAGTGAAATCAAAAGCAAAAAGGAAAAAAAAAAACGAAAAAGGAACTGACACTGCCCTCCATTCTGTCAGCATTCCTGTCCTTTGAAGCCTTCAGCACAGAGATGGTGAAAATGATGTTCAACTTAAACAGGCATTTCTAAGGTGACTTTTCAAACTCTCACCTCCCGGAGACCTTTGGAGCTGCGGCGTTTTCTCCGAAAAGCAGCGCGCTGCTGCGACAGCCCATGGTACTGGTTTGGCTGGTCCTCTACAATCTGCGCATTGTGCCACGTTTGTGAAATCGCTGTTATTGTTCTGCAGATGTGCCGCACGCCCTTTGATGAGCAACTGGAATTCAGAGATTCTCAGTCACTTTTCTGTGTCGCATGGTGGGAAGCAGCCAGCCCAAGATCTTATTTAGAGAACACAAAATAAACAACTTTGCTGCGGGCTGCTCTCAGCTCTTCAGGGGTCATTGAACAAAGAGTAAAAGCAGTGAGCGTGACTCTCAGCTCGATTTCTCAATTTCGGGTCATGTTTATACCTGTGCCACACAAAGCTTCACTGGGAACCACCTTCTTCTTCAGTCAGCTCTTGAGAACTTTTCCCTCTTCTGTATTGGGAAATGGAAATATTTTCCTTCTGTAAAGAAGTCCTTTAAAGGTCCAAAGTTCAAAGGCGTTGTTCATTGTCCACCAGCTGTCAGGGCCATGTCACCAAGCCTCCTGAGAAAGTGTCCCACCAGACAGCTGACATAGATCACAGACGGGTGTCCAAAGCTGCGAAGTTGTGTCTCCTGTGCTTTTCTCACCAGGATGCTGTCTTCAGACAGATCTTTGCCCTAAATGTATACATAAAGTCAGAAGAGAGACGGAAAGATGCACCTGAGCAAATATTAGCATCCTCCACAAGTTGCTTTGATGTGTCTTCAGTGGCAGGGCTGGACTTGGAAACCATGAGGCATGAGTCAATACTCATTCAGGCCCAAGATAGCCCACATATGGATAAACATTTATGACGCTGGATCGTGTCACATCACACGGTATTTAGTTAGCATTCAGATAAACACGTTTTTTTACTTTGCAGAGAAGCATTAACAGCCCCATCTTCCCTCATGCATGATACAGTACATGTATTATAATAAAATGGGGAATTTTCATTATGTTGCTGACTGTAAGGGACATGTAAAATATATTTTCATTATTAATCTTAAATAAACTCATATTGATAAATATACAAGTTGAACCAAAACCCTGCACAGAATAAGCAGTTGGAGGATGGATGGATGGATGGATGGATGGATGGATGGGGATCACAAATGAATAAAGTGCCATAAAAGGGATTATGCAGCCGTGGGAGAGAATGGAGTCAGACAGAGTGGAAAAACTAGACATCCCCTCCTGTACGTTGTCTATAATGATAAAACCCCAAGTAGCTTTGTTTATTTATTTATTTTGTTTGGCTTTAAAAAGTCACAGCATGCATCACATTTTCCTCCCTCTTTTCGTCTCCATAAGAGAGCCACTCTTCCTCAGATCTTGTCATCCTCCAAGTGGGCGGGCCAGGGCACAGAGGCTGCAGATGGACAGGAAATGACAGGCCCACTTCGGAGAATGTTTTGGGAGAGAAAATGATTTCCTCTCCATCCCCCTTGAAGGAGCACATTTTCGCCCTGGTCTCAGCGTAGTCAAAGCTGCGGGTTAGTAAGAGGGCTCTGGTGTGCCACAGCAAATGGAGAGTACCCCCTGCTTTTTAAAGCTCCATTTTTGTCTCTTAAAGGATCTCTACAGTAAACTATTCTGTGCCTCTTTTTTTCAGATACATGGGAGCGACCAGTAATGCACTGCTACTGACCAGTGTTGCTTAGCTGTAAATTATAATACAGAGACAGTATCTCTGTTCACCCATCTCTTACATACTTTTATATCCACAAGAGTAAGTATTATAACCTGTTCCAACTATCACATTAAGTACCTGAAATGGGATTGCTGTAATGGCCAGTCAAAGAACTGACATGACACCTTTAAGGAAATTAAACTCTGACCAATTTAAATTGATCCAGGTAAAGCATCTTTATCAGTGTAACCTGTGTGCTTCCTCAGTCTTAAATATGCCATCTTCAGGTTAGAGTTACTATGTGTTTACATGTTGCCTAACAACAGAGAAGAAACTAATCTAACCCCAGGTCATTATAGATTTTAAAATCAAAGACTGCATGCTTTGTTGTACCATGCTGTGGTCCAGTTGTCTGCCTCAGAACCACTTAACAAAGGAAATTTATCATTACAAATGCTTATGGTCTTTTCCTGTCAACAAACACCAAACAGATCTACATACTACTGTGCTACTGGATTAGGACAAACGTGTGCCATTAATTATAAGGTGCTTTAAAGCATTGTTCCTAACTCTAGGTAAACCTACCGGTGTCTAGTTTTTGCTCCAATTTACTGATTTGGGCTTTAATAAACTGGAATATTGTTTTCACAGCTGAGTCAGTAAGTTCATAAAGCAAAGATGTATGAACAGATAAATTATTTTCCTCATCAGGATAATACCTTATGCTATTAAGTAATCATGGATTTTATTATTCAGTAGGAGGCTTAGGAGGCAGCTGTAAAAAAAAGCTTTTCTATTATTTGTGGAAATGCTGTTGTTTGCTGACATCTAGACAGTACAGAATGCTGAGGCACATCCTCCAATAGATGTGGCAAATGCATGTCACCGTTGAAGAATTCACAACTTTTTAAAACTTTTGAAAACAGCGTAAATCATGTTGATCCAGAGTTCTCACCACCAAATGAATTCACTCCAGAGGACATAGATTTAATCTTTCCCCCTTTATTTTCCATCAAAATCTTAAAAAACAAACAGAATTTACAACGCAGCTGAATGAAAATTGAAAAATAACGATGAGTTGGACTTGTGTTTCAGCCGTGCCGCATAATCCAGCAAATGATTACATTTGTCACTGGGTCACACGTGTTTTTTTCTAAGACACAAACTTAATCTTCATTGAAAATGAATAGGAAAGGCAGACAGTCTAAATTCAGAAGAATGTTGTCCAGATACCTTCTGCAATTAAATCCACTTCTCTGTCAAAAAAAAACAAAAGTCAGAGTGGGGACCAGTGGTGAGTTAGTGTTGTTATTGCTTGCCACAAGGCTTTAGTGGTTAGACAGTTAAGACTGAAAATGTTTAAATGAATGCATTTCCCAGGAGACCGAAGCTCTGACTAATGAACATACTGTCACACCCGTGTCAGCACCTCCTGAAGGTTCGTGTGTACATTTAGCTAATTAAGTGGAATGAAACGAGAATTGGCTTCTCTTTCGTCAATGATTAACAGTCTAGGGATTTAATTGGGTGCCCTGAATGTGGAAAGTGTGGTTGAATCAATGGCACTATTGTTTTGCTCGGTCTGGCCTCAACTCGAACCCTTTACAAGGTGAATGCATAACATGGCACAGACAGTGTCTGTTTGCAGCTTAACTCCTATCGTTTCATACTAGTAAAACATGATCTTCTCCTGCCTACTATCTTCCCAGTGTCTTTGGTATAATTTTAGGACCTATGCCCAGAAGTGATTAATTACTAATAAATCACTCTAAATGAAATTAGCAAAGCACACACTAAAGTATCCCATTGAGACAGAGGAACAGAATATACTGCAATAAACGTCTGAAGGTGACTGTTTGTCATCATTTAATATTGCGCTCTGTCTAAAACTTGAAATAAACTACTTAATGAATTCAAAGCCTCTTGTTACTTTGGCTGATGTTCCTGAGAAATTCAGGAGGGATCATCATGTAATGGGAAGTAGGCCCATTGTGTAACTATTTTCATGGCAGTTTAATGGAACTGCTATGCAGACCATAAATGTCAAAACTGCAACTGAGGAAGACAAATATTACTTTTTATTCTAGGGATCGGTGCCTGCATTATACACATATCATAACTTACAATACTGCTGGAAATAAATAGCCTAATGTTGTATGGTGTATAATAAGTCCCTTTAAAAGCTGTGCCAAATGAAGTATAAAAATGATTTTGTGTATGAATTTGCAATGAAATGCTGCATGCTCTGTCTGCACAATATGTATTTTTTGCACAAAAAGTGATAATAATTGATAGCCATATGCAATATAAATATAATGACCTGACAACTTCCTCAAAAATGACTTGCTTATTAATATTCCCAAAATCATTGCCTAGTATGTATAATTATTTTCTTTATCACAAATGTTTAACGTAAATAATGCTCAATCGTGTTCTAATCGAGTGGACTATGTATGCAAGACACCTGTAGATGGACACATATGTGCAGAATCATAGATCGTGCTGTGAAATCACATGAAACATGTCCATCCATCCATCCATCCATCCATCCATCCATCTTCTAACCCCTTATCCTGGACGCCAGTCCATCACAGGGCACATACACACCTCAGCTCACACACACAGCCACACTTATACACTGTCTTTCCCTTATTGTGTATCTCAGGTCTGTAGTAGGAAAGTGGAGTACCCTGAGAATACCTGCGTGACACTCGGAGACCCGGTCAGGTCCAGACGCACAAGGTGGGTGCAGGATTTGCATCCCTAAGGGTGACAATCATCAACTAATAGTAATTAACAATACCCATTAATACATGTAAATGGCCTATATATGAGCATATCTTAACATGACTAGTTCACTGATAGTTTTTGGCACAAATGAACCAATCTCAGCATCAATGATCCTCATTGTTCCGCTTCTCTGAATCTACAGTTTGTTAAAATTAGACTCCCATCCAGCTGTTTTCCTGGGTTCGCTTGCTCATTGTCTCCCACGCATAGGAATGCAGTTGGAGAAGTGTCTGAAGTAAAATGCCACACTGGCTGAAGCCCAGCTTCAGTTTGTCTATTTGCTTGAGCACTAATGACATGCTCTCATCCTCTTTGGTCCATGTCACACCTCCTTTATTGCGTACATCTTTAACTCCTCATTCCTTTTGACTGGTCCTGCCTGTCCCTTCCCTATATACTGGCTGACTATTGCCAGATACCTGTTTGGTGGGACTAATGCACCTTCTTTGTAATAATTCTGGTCACCCACAGCTGGGACTTATACAGGCTTCCCTGTGAGCTTTGAAGTGACCCTTTCACCTTATCTTATCACCTCTGGGGCAAGGAGCAGGGTCTCCAAGGGGAGATGGGACCCCCAAGGTCTCCCCTGGCTGAAAGCCAATGACACCACTTTATAATCTGCACTGTCTGGCCATCGGTGAGCAAGCTTTCATTTACAAAGGTGAAAACAGAAATGTCAATAGCTGCAGAAAACTGAGCATAACAGGGCATCCCCTTTTACTATGGTGACCAAGCCTCTTCCACACAGAAAAAAGCAATATCCAGTTCTCTTATTCTTACCCAGCGCTGCTGGTCGAACACCACAGTAAACAGCAGTTGTTAAAGATATCAATAAATAGCAATTAATGAATACACTTCAGTGAAGTAATCAATATGCCTGCATGCCCTTCTACTTTTTTCAGACAAATGCTCTCCTGAGTCAAGGGTAAAGTTGTCTTGATCATCTGATTTTGTGTGCTGCCATTTTAATTACTGCTGCAATTAAACAGCATGGAATAGGGGCTTTTTCATGGTTTAAATAATCCAATACAATTCCACAGAGTGATGCAACGACCATTCCTCATTACAAAGTGGTCTTTGAAGAACATTCCGCTATTATTTAACTTTTCTCACGAGGATAAGGGCATTTAATGTTTGCCGTTTGGGGGGCTTAACTGCTTGTCTGTTGCCAAAATACCTAGGCATTGGGGGTGTCAAAGGACAGGACAACAAAACCATCTCTGCCCCACCAATGTAAAACCTCTTCTGCTGAGTCTGGCCTATTTGTTTGGTTGTGACATACCCTTAAGTCCAATGTAATCAAAATGTTTTTCATTTTTATGGCTAAATTGGCTTCTTAAGGGGATAGCCAATTCATGTTTCTAGGACTAAAAAGTATGCCAAGCTGTGTACACACACACATATATATATATATATATATATATATATATAACCAGGTGTATTTCACAAGAGATACTTAGCAATGATATTCAAAATTGAATACTTGAAAGCATTTTTAGGCATGTGAGATATTTTCAACATGACAGGTTGAGGAACCACACAAAAATAGCACGAATTTCCTGAACATTTTATTGCACAGTTGTCAGAGCCTTAACTGAGGATTTATACAAAGCAAACACTGCCCTGAATATTTATTACACTCGTCCCCACAATTTTCGCTCAAATTCAATGGCATTAAATCCATTAGTAGATAAAAGGAAATCTGACAGCCTCCCCAAGGGCACACAGCCGAAGCCACTCGATTTACATGTTGTTTTGTACTAAGAACGTAATTAAAAATTTACACCTGCCGCAGGTTCATTATTTACGCACGCGTCATTCTTTTTTACTTTTCATGGACACGCGTTTGGGTCTGTCTGGTGAATACAAACGCACTATTCAGTTACACGTCTCACAGTCCTGCTGCAGCATGCACATCCATCTGCGCAGCGAGTCCCGCTCGCCCAGATATATGGCGCCGGGTGCAAAACGCCTGTCCAAATTACAGCTTCCCTCATCCGTGGAAAGGTAAGCGCGTGATGGCTTCTCGAGCGCTGTCCCGGCAATGGCGCTACTCAGAAAAAGCGCGAGCTCTCTTCGCCTGTTCCAGATTCTGAAAATAATGCTTAGGATGCAAGTCATTGAACGCTGAGCGATTGAAACCTAATTGATGTAAAATCGATTTTTTTTTCTTTTAAAAGAAAGAACCTAGCAGAATTGGCGTTTTAAAACTGGAGAGTGTGTCTCCATCCTTTGGGCTGATCAAGCCTCAGCGAGCAGAACAGACTTTTCCATATTACCCATTGAAGTAGTCAAGTGGATTCAGCCATGCACACAAAATCATGTGGGTGTCTTGCTTAAAACACCATCAAATATACTTTTTAAAAAGTTTCTCCAAAACCACATAAGTTGGGTTCAAACTTCTATAAAAAGAAGCCTGCCAAGTATTGTACTCCTCTAGGTCTTGAGTTCCCTTCAATTGGAAAAGTATCTCTCTGTGTGTGAATGTGTGTGCATTTCATTTTCATTAAGAAACATCAGTCTCCTTGACCGCAGCCTCTGACATCTGTTTGAGAAAGTTTAAATGTGTGTGTGTGTGTGTGTGGTGGGGGGGGGGTTAGCTGTGCATCAATGGTAGATCAATATTAGGTAGATTATGCCGCCAGGTGGCAAGGTGAAAAAGAACAGGAGCAGGTATTCCTTGATTTAAAGGAAAGGGGAGACCAATCCCAGGGGAACGCTCTCCACGAACATCTCCTACCTTCTTGAGCAGGAAAGCCAGGGTGTGTTTGTGGTTTTCCTGCTCTGAAATGCGAACAGCTGATGGCTGCTTTTATCCTGAGTAAACACTTCTATTTCGGAATGGTGCCACTGCAGTGTACAGCCATTTTGTAGTTTAATCCCAAAAGTGTGTGGGTTCACGTTGGAAAGCAGTTCTTCAGCACTGGAGACCTGTTCATTAATGTGCTTTGCAGAGAATATAGATCAAATGAGTCTGTTGTTGCATATTGTACTATTTCAGCAGATAAAGTGTATGAAATAATCTTCTCACCATAGTTTAGTTAAAACACTATTCACTTTAATTTGTCTTTAATCCAAATTCCTGAATCCAAAGAATATGCCAGTTTGAAATAATATTCTTCTTGCTCCATCCCATAATGCTGTGCTTTGCTGGTCCTGAACCTAATTTGTTGGACAATTTGTTCTTTCACTAACACAGAGCAGTGGATAACAAGAGATAATCGTCAAAGCATGGAGTCACTCAAGCAGAGACCAGCGAATGTGTGAAATTGTTAATCGGGCTGGTATTAGTGAGTGGAAGAAAGGCAAAAAATGAGTTGGAAACTTACATCACTCTGTTATTAGCCTCCCAAATCTCTTTAATACCAGTGGGTGGGGTATGGAATGGCTTTGGCTGGGGGTGGGGGGGTGTTGAATTTCCTCTTTGAAGCATCTGCTTCTTGTTCCCTCTGAATCTGACCAACGAAACCCGATCTTACCGTTTTATTTCCCGGTGCTACCTTTTATTCATAGCGGGTAGGGTGACAGTTTCCCAGTGCCTGGTGAGAAACTCTCGGCTTTGAAATGGGATGTGGGGCAAGCCCAAAGGAATCGCCCTGCTGCCTCAGCTCCGAGCCTCACGTTGTCCGTGCCATCTCACCACGCAACAGTCTCAATGCCGTCTTCATCGCATGGCAGCCATTACTGGAGAAAAACGCCCTGAAATAAAGCCTCCTGTTCGGTGTTGTTCTGTTCACTGGTGACCCTGGCATGTGAGAGTACATCACGTCTGCTGAGGGCACCGCCTGTGTCACGCCCACCATATATTAAAGACACAACTCTGTAGGAGGAGAAGGTGTGAGGAAGGCATCTGACTCCTCACACCTCACGAATGATTTACTGCAGTGAAAGGCCAACTGGCCCATCGTCAGCCCAGATGAAAATGGTCCCATTGACTTCATTGAGGGAGGCACTTCTCACAAAGAATGCTTCTTATCCCTCATATATATTCTCTACAACATTGGAGCCAGTGACTACAGACCTGGCATATTCCCATAATGCTGTGCTTGACACAAATCAGTAAAGGGGACCTGCAAAAATAATTAATGCTCTTTAATTGGGTTTGGAATTTTATTATTCCTGTGTTTAATAAAACACAGATTATGCATGGGTTCCAGCAAGGAAAGAATACTAAACAGATTTTATTCACGTTTAACAGCTCAGCTGACATTATTCAGAGCAGCCTACAGTTAATGTGGGTAGATACTTTAAGAGGACTAATGGTCACCTCAGCACTCCAGGTCCATGGAGTGCTGACCGGGATTTTGTGTTAACCCATTGTGTTTCCTCGTTTTCAACACTTGTCCTTGCCCTGATTGGCCTCGTGTGCTCCACCTGTGTCTTTTGGTATTTGAGTCCACGTCTCCCGGCTTGTCTTTGCTGTGTGTTTGTAAGTATTGCTGTCTGGTTTGTGCTGGTTCTGAGTCCTGTAAGACTTTATTTCCTCAACTGGTCTGTCCCTTAACCCTATCTTGCCTGTTTGGGACCTAGTCACTGTGTTCCCTTCCAAATTTTGCCTTATTTCCCCCCATGATCAGGGCAGAGCCCTTCGGTTATTTTCTTGTAGTTTGTCATTAAAACCCTACTGGTGCTTGCACGGGCATCCCAGCTACTGTGTCTCTTTGCCCTGCACTCCGAGTCCATTGGCAACCGTGACACAGTTCAGGTAATTTAATAATCAGTTTTAGAAGAGCTCCTTTTTTGGAATTTAAATCACATTTCACTTAGTTCAATTACAGCTTCATTAAAAATTATGAGTGAAGGACCCACCATTTGCAGAAATATTTCTAAAAATCGATGGGTCATCACTATTACATATAATAAAGTCTATCTGCAGAGTCCATGATCTCAAAAGTTATCTGGTATTTTGTTTTTCTGTACAATTCTATAAAAATGTAGGAGAATGTGCTTTCATTGCCCTTTGTTATCACTTCAGTGTCTCGGTAAATACTTTATGTACACTTTACAGAATAGATGCACTGTATGTGAGGCTTATGGATTACATTAAATATCTCAGAAACAATGCATTTATTAATGTGCACACATACTCAAAAATGTGCATATTTTATACATAACAAAAGGATGCCATAAATTTGAACTGCAAACTGCACATGAAAAAACAAGAAAAGGATTTGGGGAAGTCAAGAGAGACAAGCAGGGAAGCATTATGGGTGCCATTTCTCAAAATCTAAAGCGGGCTGCAGGCAGACTAAGGCAAAGCAGTTCGATTCTACTGTCTCTCAGTACAGTTCACTTCTAGTCGCAATTTAATACCTACGCACATTTACTACCAAAGTAAACATTTCACTTGTGGACTTCCATTTTCTCTGTGGTTGCTATCAGGCACTAAAAAATTATATATTTATTACAAACTGAGGCATAATGAACAGAATAAATAGGAAGGCACAAAAACTATGAAGTGATAACTGAGGGGGCGTAGTGATGATGAAAGCAAGCTGTTTGGATGTTTTCAAATGCTCTTCAGGAAACGGAAGGACGGTACGAGAGTTTTGGAGCCTTGACTCATTTTGTGGGTTTAGACATTATGCATTGTTAGAGGTGGCACAAGGGGGTAGGACTGGATAAGAGAGTTGTTAAAGCCAGCAAGTTTATCAGCATCATCCCAAAACACATCTCCAGCGAGGGAACAACAAACCTGCATTGATGCCATGTAGCCTTCATTGTTGTTTCAGTCCAAGAAAAGCAGAAATAATTGTTATAAACTTTTTTTTTTTGCTTTCCCCATGGATTACCAGTGCCATCACACAGTAAGTTTTCTGATTGGTTATCTGAAGAGGAAGCGATACCTGTTATCTAGATTTCACCATTATTGAACAGTTATCTTGAAATAACAAGCCCTGTATACCTTGCTGTTGAATGATGATTAGGCTGAGATCAAGGGAAACGTTATCTGAAGATATGGAAAAAATGAAGTTTGTGTGCTATCTTATTATCTCGTAACATTAAAGGAATCCGGAAGGAATGTCACCCTGTGTCATGCTACGTTCAAAATGTATTCGAAATACATGGCACTTTATTAATTATATGGCAGGTATTTTGGAAGAAAAAAATAATCTCAAGTCTTAGCAGCAAGAAAAATTTCTTCACACTATCTGCCCATTAAAAAGCTATTGACGTCCATAATTGTTCTTGCATAATACTCATAGTCATTATCATTTAATGAGTTTTTTGTGTTTCCACGAAGAAAAGATTGATCCCATTTCCTGTTATCCTGAAAGCATCGCTCGTATACACTACACAGTAAACATAGTAACCTACGGCCTGTATTACCTTATTTCAGAGTGTCTTGCATTTTTGTTCTGGAACAGTTGGTCATGTACAAAATCTACGTCTCTCAATCTAGAACTCTAGACTTGCATCCACAACAAGCAAATACTTATTGACACATTCTATATAGCCCATGACGTAATCCTTAAGTGTGTACTCCAAGTTATGCTTCCTTGAGTCAGATCCTAATCACCACAGCCCTCGTTAATTTAGTGCTTATTGAAGATAAAGGATGAATAATCAGATAGTATTCTAGCAGGAACTGATAATCATGAGATTACTGAGTGCTGTAGCAGGTAAGTTAGTGGTTAAGGTACTTGGCTTAAGTTAAGGAACAGCAGCAGGGCCTGTGTAAGGAGCTTCTCATTAGCCTCCTACTGTTGTGTTGTTGAACTGCATCATCCTCGTACCTGTTTGTATAAATGGTTAAAGGACATAGCTGTGAGTTGTGTTGGTCATTTTGAGTAATGTGAATGTCCACTGGGACAGCTAATGACCCGGACGGAAAAGGTCCAAAGTTCTGCTTCATCAAAGTCTTGAAGCAAGTACAGCAGTAGCTTTGAAGTAAGACAAAGTAAGAGATGCGTTTCTCCGGCCCACTCGGAAAGTCAGCGATTAGAGGCGGGGCCTCTCAACGGGTGATGCTTCTTTCCGGACAATGAATTGAGAGCAATTATGACTCATAAAGCCGAGGCTGTAAGGAGGGAAGCATGCATGTTCCAGTCCAGAGATCTCGTCTTTCTGCTTCTCATTGTCAACCACACGTCTGATCTAGCGACGATCTGTGATAGACCAGCATAAGGGATAACTTAGGACATGTCTCTGAACATAAACAACAATATGAAATTATTAATAATTATACTTCCAGCAGTTAAAAATGTAAGCTTACTTTCAGTAGCGTTGAAACTAAGCATACATTATCAGCTGTAATTTGAAATGGAGTTCTAGTCTTCAGATATTTATAAGCTTTATGGTATCAGCAGTATCATGTTAAATCTGTTAATACTCAATAACGATTGTACAATCACAACATTTGAAAAGGACTCACAAATGAGGCAAAAAAAAAAAACAGCATGAAGGACAACCGTCAGCTTAATCTAATACGACAAGCATTTGTTGTGGTGTTTGTAAGACACTTCAACATGTTCATGCTTGTAACCAGAAGATTTGTGGTTCAAATCCCAGTGCAGCCAGAAGTACCTATATTACCATCGGCCCTTTGGCAAGGTCCTTATGCCCAAAGCTGCTCCATGCAGTCTGTACTGTATCTGCCTCTTAGTATGTTGCTGTGTCGGCTAAAAATTGTAGTCATGTATATGTACATCTCACTCTTCTTTGCTGTTTTGAAAATCGACTGCCATGTTTCCAGAAGGTGTTTTGTGCTCTATCATTTGTGATAAAAAAGCCAAATCTTACTGCAAATGTGAAGGAGCAGACAGCCCATTTGACAAAGGAATGGACTTGCTGTTTACCATGACCCGCCCGGTAATGAAGTGTGACCTTTTGAGTCTGTTTACTGAGTAGTGCTGATCAGGCCCATAATCCTCTGCTACCATGTGATACTCAAAGCCCGTGCATGACCATTCTTCACGCTCATGGATAGTCACGGCCCCTGCCTGCTGCTGAGCCTTTTTCAGCCCTGGTTTCCTGTGCATCCTTCACTGTGGAAATACCCCAGCTTTTGCAGCTAACTTTCATCACTTATATTCTTTGTCTCCTCTTCATTTGCCCCATCTGGTCTACTGTTTGTTCATCCCTTTATCTCTCCTCCCAGAATTCCTGGTTTATTAAGGTTTCCTTTTTTTTTGCCTGCAAACCAAATATCACTCACTGAATTACATGCCAGAAATGCTGTCTAGTACTTGAGCTCTCAAGTTGCAAGCACATCATCTTCCACCTTTTTGTCCACGATTGTTCCTAGTCCCAGCCAGCATCAAGTTTGAAATCAGCATGTTGTGAACGGCTTAGGATAATCCGATGAGCACCAGCGGGTCCCTATGATGGATTCTAGAATAACTCATATAGAGGATGTTCATTTATCGTGATTTCCACTTAAAAGAATAATGAGTTTCCAAATTCTGTCCAAACTGCTGAGTCACTTGCCCTCTTCCCATGTTGAGGCTCGATTAGAATAAAGCATTAGACGGTTTCTGTACAATGAGGCTAGCTGAAATTATTTATACACTGGGTGTTAACTTGGAGAAGAAGCACACTGTTGGTACAAGCTACACCTCATGTCCTTGCTTTTAAAAAATAACTTTTCACCAACACGCTGTGCTTCTCTGCCTAAGAGCATTTAATAACTTAGCAGAATTTATTGGATTACAAAAATCTGACTTCTTTCCTTCGTCTTCAGTATCTTCTCCATGTGTCACCTTTTATATATTCATGGTCATCGCTCTGCTTTAGGGAGAGAGAATTTTTGTTAAAGCTATCGGCGCACATTCACTTGAAAGTCAACTTGGAAAAAACAGATTAATTTCACTGGTTCAAGATAAATACAATGGAATACTTATTAAATGTTAAACTTCTTCCCATAATCCATCGCTATCTACTGCTACACACCTGATTACAGATTATTTGCTTCCACTGCTGTTGTGACATTGGCCATCTGTGCGGTATGCTATAAAAAAGGGCCGTTCTTTGGCACCGCGGTTGCTGTAACAGGTGCCTTCCGAAGCCACGCCTCTCTCATCAGCGACCTGACTCACAGAGCTTCTGAATGAGTACTTTGGGTGGCACCATTTCTCATTTGCCCTTCCCTTTTCTTCTGTTTGATACCATGGCATCAGGGAGCCCGGAAGGCTCCAGAAGAGGCGAGAGCCGGTGCGATGGGACGCTGTTCTGTACGTACTGCTGGGCAGGGCTGAAACAGCGTCTGTGGAAGCGTTCGTCTCCTCCTGGTAAATCTGTAAACCTCTGTGGCATGCTTTGCCTGCCCAGACCCATAGGATGGCGATGACATCCCTGTGTAGGTGTGACCACATGCTTTTTCCATTTTCCCCTATGTGCCTGATCTGAAGCTTGGCAGGGCGTGAGCACTCACTGACTCACCTGCTGTCATATTATCATCTTCTAGCAATCAAATTTTAAGCATGCCCCTTCCATTAATCTCATTTTCTCATGATCTATGAAATTTCCGAATTTTTAAATAGAACGTGGGAACTATATCTGGATGTGAATATTTGTATCATTGCTTGTTTTGGGGATATGCTTGGAAAAGCTGCTTTTGGTGGCTTTTTCAGAAAACTGCCTCCAATCTTTGCATCGAGATGAAATGTGTTAGACGAGGATAATCTCAGACCCCCAGAGGGGTGCATTTGTTCTCCAACCACTTATCTTTACTTTTGATGTCTGTCTTCTCTGCCATGGAATTGTGCTCGTCTGTTGGTGGAATGGAGCTATGCTCCGTTTCTGTACCTCCCTCCGTGGCACATTCTCTTTCACCACTTCCCACACACCCGTCTAATGTTATGACTTTTTACGAAACACGCTACCATGAGAGATTAACAAAAAAGATGAGAGTCGGGGGAAAGAAAGGCTAACTTCCGGTGCTTATTATGAGAAAAATCCAACCATATTTTGAAGAGTTCAAATTTAAGGAACAAGTATATCTTTGCACTGCATTCAAGCTTCAGTTTACATAGATTCACATTTTCTGAGCTTCACATCATCCTAGCTTAGGGAATCTCTACGGAAACGGTGCCGTGCCCAGAAGTAGCTGCCAACCTTTCCATCACCTCTGCTAAACAAACAAACAAATAAATATGTTGTGGCCCTTCCTCTGTTCGGAGGATGCAGCTGTGCACCGTGACTCTCTTTGGGCATTGTTCAGAGTTCCAGTGGAATGGTGTGTATTGGCACCCCATTGGCCCTACTGAAAGCGATAAAGGAGGAGATTGGTCTGGCACCTAGCCTTTGAAAATCATGAGCTGCATCCTCGACCAGGCCTCCCAGAGACCTCCGAGCATTTGACCATAAAAATGAACCTCAGTGAGCCATGCTGGCCCGAGATGAATGCACGCACACATTTTGATCTCTAGCACATCACTGCACATTTCTCTCTCCCAAAACTGGCTTATCGAATAAGGATTCCATATCACCGATACATGACCATTACTGGATTGCGTCTTGACGCCGGACAATGGCATTCCTTCTCCCTGCAATGGAGCTGTTAATTCTCAGAATTTCCCTCAGATGTGGTTATGGCTATTTTGGAATATGGCTTTCAAGCTGTAACCAAGTCCCTTTCGTCTGGGATTAGAGAGAAAGCAGAGAGAGAGAGACAAAGTTTTGCAGCAGGAAAAAAAAAAGAAAAAAACTTGAAAGGATTAAGAAAAAAATGAGAAAGCATCAAATGTTTACCGTGTAATAAAAGTGCATGTTATTTGTTGTCAGCTACAAAGTGGGATCATTGGACTTCAAAGGACATCTGGTTGCTGTTATGCAGTCACCAGATACATGGATAATGTTGCCAAAGCTGTATAAAATATTTACAGAAATATTTCCTAGTATAAACAGAACATAGCTGGTTTAAAAGCAGTCTGTGGAACATTTGGACTTGGTAACAACTGTCAGTGAGTGTGTTTTAAAGAACAAGGTGAAGAAATGAGCTTTTAGCTAAAACTAATTTTGGTCATGTGAAAACAAGGGCTGATGTCTGAGAGGGTATGACATTGTATGGCAGGCCTTTTACATTTTTATTGATCTTTACCAGGGAATTCAACAAAGGTCAGAGATCTGAGAGGCGTTTATGGTTAGTCCCATAGTTTTTTAAGAGTGACATGCAGTCAAGACTAGGAACTGATCAGGTTTTCGGAAATGGCCACTCGGGACCCCGAAGACTTTCTGGTTATGGCACCGAAATGACAGAATAGACTGCATAATTTTGTTGCATGACCAATGTGCAGTGAAATTCAATCTGTTCTGCATCTAACAGCATAAAGACATGAGTCCAGAACCAACTGCATGGATTAAAAAGAACATCTTTTAATGCCATATCATACACAGATTGAGATCAGGAAAGGGGAACGTGTCTAATTACTGACATCAGCCATTGTTTTGATTTTATGTCTGTTCTTTGTTTTAGGTAGTTGTTGCACGTACTTTTCATGTGCCTGTGTGTTTACCCTGGTTATTGAATTATATGACTCTTGGAAAAAAAAAGGAAAATAATGAAGTCCCCTAGTGTGAAAAAAAAGACAGAGCAGCACCTTTTGGCAAAGTATGGAACACTTTACACACTGTTAGGAAATTAATGCAGATGGCTTACAGATTGTAGGATATTGTTGACTAAAGGTGACACAAAACTGAAGGGAAAAAAAACGAAACGGAAATTGGTAAAGAGCACACAAAGCCTTGAAGTGGTCTGAGGTATGCTTTCAGATAAACAGTTTGGATAGACGGAAGAAAGTGTATTTAAAAGGCACCCTTTGAAGCTATTCTGTATTGTTTATCACAGATAAAAGAGCTGGGGGGGTCTGCTGTGGGCCGGGCAGTGCTGAGAACGGGAAGGGAAATAAGCAGCCCTGTTTTGCATTGTTCAGCTTCGTTTGTGTCACGCTGAACACCCCAGGTATGAGAGAATAGCACAGCCTCCTGTCACCTGTGCTGTAAGTGTTGGGCTCCCCTTTGGTGGAGGGCAATAAGGCCATTGCTCGCCTTTGATGATCTGCAGTGACTCCTTTCTGATCTTGCCGTCTCTTTATGTGTTAAGTTTTATCACTCATTTAACCTGATCTTCTTCCTTTGACCACATTTAATACAAAGGAAACCTGGAAAACGATATTGTTCAGTAATGTGTTTGTGCTTTGAGATCTGAGACTCTTAATCGATTAGTTGAGATGCCCAAAAATACATATATCAATACCAGATTAACCGTGTAAATCTTTACTTTGCAAAAGACTTATATCCACCCATCCGGGAAAGACCTTATCCTGGTCAGGCAGCATAGGTACAGCTTGGACAGGCTGCCAGTCCATCACACGGTACATGCATGCACACACACGCAATATAATGTAAAGACACTGCTACACACAGGGAGAACATGCAAACAGACAGGGCAGAGATGGGATTCAGTTCTCCAACCCAGGAGATGCAAAGTAACGGTGCTAACCACAGAACGTCCAGATGGAATGGTGGCTTGATGGGAAGAGATATTAGCACTCATAAGGTGGTTGGATGGATGGATATATATAACTGATGATTAATATATATCATGTTTTGAACTCAGTGTGATGCACTTCAGTTAAGGCCAAGGCTGTCCTTTTGGGGGAGATGTTCTCCAAATTGCCCCCATATTACTGTACTTTCTGAAATGTAGTAAGATGAATGGCATGAATCAGGACAGGAAACATAAAGGCATCACCATAAAGAACGGTACTTTCTATTTCTATGACATGCTGAGTTTTTTTCCTTGCTGCCTGAAGGTGAACAGAAGGTCCATATCCAGGCTGAAGAGTCATTCTATGATTCCATGTCACACACCAGGAGAACATTTAAAACCACACTATTCTTATATCTGCTCAGTGTGCTGTTCCCTGTTCCTAAGCACCAGGAGAACATTTAAAACCACACTATTCTTATATCTGCTCAGTGTGCTGTTCCCTGTTCCTAAGCACCAGGAGAACATTTAAAACCACACTATTCTTATATCAGCTCAGTCTGCTTTTCCCTGTTCCTCAGCACCAGGAGAACATTTAAAACCACACTATTCTTATATCCGCTCAGTCTGCTTTTCCCTGTTCCTCAGCACCAGGAGAACATTTAAAACCACACTATTCTTATATCCGCTCAGTGTGCTGTTCCCTGTTCCTCAGCACCAGGAGAACGTTTTCTGCTACCCACAAGTCATTTGCACAGTGCCGGGTGAGCTATATAGCAAGGTTTTTTGGGCATTCTGGGGCTGAATGTTAGCACTTCCTATTAGAGTTTTCACGTTAAATTACAGCTGCCTCACACTTTGATTTAGCAGGCTTTTTGCCTCATTTACATATACCTATAACCAAGACTTTACCGACTCTGAGTGGCAGCTCACAGCTGGCCAGATACAGCTGGCTGTCTTTTGCTATGGTCATGATTTCATATTTGCATGCAAAGCAGCATCCTTTTCAGATGCACAGACTGGCTTCAGGTTGCAGTCCCTCAATTTTTGGCTGTTCGTGGGATGTCTGGTTAAAACTGTTCAGCCTGTCCTGAATGACATGAAATCAGCCAGGCTTATCTGCTACACAGCACACCGAGCAGAATCCTTCTGGGCAGCCATCTGAATTTCGCAGGTGCTGAATGTATTAAACCGCAGATGTGTGAATCACAGAGGTCATGCATATTTATGCTGTATTTCTCAATAACAAATCAATTTAAAGAGACTGCTAATGTAGCGGCCGTTCTGCTTTTGTACTAGCAAAGTCTATCCCAGGTAGCACAAGGTACAATGCCGAACACTAGAGCAAAGGAGTCAAATGCTCTCCTCATGCTCTGAGTCACGTTTATGTCTGCTTTGAAAAAAACAAGAAAAACAACAACCCATGGTTTTAACAATTAGCATGTCGTCCTCATTTTACTCCAAGTGCATGCAGTAAAATAATACTCAATTTTCGATCACCGAAAAAGTCCCACCTTTGAATGCTTGAAAGACAAAAATCTCCAATTCTTCTGTTTTATTTCCAGAACAGAGCTTGTCTTTCAGGCAAAGCAGAGCTGGGTAGTTAAGGGCCTGTGTTAAAGTTAGCAGGCAGTACATTCTGTTTGTCTTCACTCGAGTACAAAGTGGGCCAGGACTCAGTGTGCAATTGCCGTCTTCAGTCACAAGACGCAGGAGGATGCAGGTGGCAGTCGAACGGAAGTTTGGTCCTTCTGACGTGCCTCAGAGCCGAGAGAAGCTCTGCGGGGTTGTTGGACAGGTGGCCACTCTTTAAAGTTCTGGACTTTTAATCTTTGCTAGCACCTGACGCTGAGAGTCTATTTTCAGCAGGACGCTCAATCTGCAGTACAAGCGGTCAGCGTTTAATGTGGGCGTGCCTCGCGCGTGGCAAACTGGCAGGTTTGATTGCAGTGTAGGAAGGCTTCGGCCTCCAGCGGTGGCTTGTCGGCTGTGACTTCACAATGGCGGCAGGAGGTTGGGCACCGGGGACTTTGTGACCCACACAGAAAGTAACGAGCAGTGGGCAGCTCAGGGGCGTCACCAAGCCATCTCAAAAGCCTAAAGTAGATCAAGGGAGACTCACTTGCTGTCACCCATGCATGCAAGATATGCACTGTTTGATAGTCGCAATAAGAATGAAAAAAACGTTCGGTTCTGAAGCTGACACTTCATACCCAAATGCACCTAATAAACTAACCTCTCTTTTCTAATTATGGCTGGAACGATATGTAATATTTAATCCCTCATTATTTGGCCATTGAGAGCAGCAGGCGTTTTGACATATAAAAACGTGTGATCGTGAAACAGACAGTGGAGTGTATAGTCACAGGTAAATATTCTGTTTTTTTTTTGAAAGCTCAACTCCAAACCAAAAAAGCGGCCCTCTGTTTTTTTTTTTTCCCCAGATATATAAGCTCATGTGTGCCGTTTGAAGAAGCAGGTGTGATCAGAGCTCAAAGACAACAGACTGTCACTTTGCATGGGGGCAGCTTCTTCGTCTGTTTGTGCTTGATGCTGTGGCTTCATTATTGTGGCCTGGTGGTCTGTGTTAAAAGGGGCAACTGTCAATACAGCGGTTTCGAGTTTCGTTTCCCACGGAGTATGGAGAAGTTTGTTTTGCCAATTTCATTTTTTTTTTTTCCTTTTTCGGTCGCGGTGACTGTGGGGCAGGGCCTGCTTCGGGGGGCCTTCTCCCTTTGATGTTGGTAAGGTCAGGGCTGGTGGGAAATGACAACCGTGACACGTTCCCATGAGGACGCGGCACACAATATACGTCGCAGCATTTGGGAGCCTGGTGGGCATGTTTTAAAATCCATATTTTTCGCTGGACACAGTGGGCAGCGGTATAGCTCACATCTCCAGGGCTGGGGGATCGAATTCCTCCCCAGGCTCTGTGTGTGTGGTGCTTGTATGTTCTCATCGTGTTTGCACACGTTTCCTCGAGGTACCTCGGTTTACCCCCGCAGTGCAGTTGTTCAGCAAATTGGCATCTCTAGTGTGTGACAGAGTGTGAGCCTGTATCCTGTGCTTCTTGTCATTGGCTCCAGGTTCATAGGAACTCTGTATGGGCTAAATGTTTATTGAGGATGGATGGATGGATGGATGGATGGATGGATGGATGGATGGATGGATGGATGGATTCAGAGGCTGTTCAGAGGATTCATTTGTTTCAGAGCAAGTTAAGTACACTAGACACAGATCCAACAAGAACGAGTATGGGCATGAAATGTTTTTTTACATCAGGATGAAAATATCAAATCCTAGCTTTAAAATCAAATGTTACCAGTTTGGATTTGGTGGGAGCTTGAGTCATTCCGCTTTAAAGTGATGAAAAATCTGTATATTATATTTTTCTGGGAGAACGTCCTGTGGACAGATCAAAATAGAGCTTTTTGGTAAGGCTCATTATTGTACCGTTTACAGAAAATGAAATGAGGCCTTGAAAGAAAAGAACACAGTCCACCATACAATCCACCCCATGGTCAAACATGGTGGAGGTTCATAGATATTTTGGGGTTGCTTTGCTGTTTCTGGCACTAGATGCCTTGACTGTGTGAACGGCATCATGAAATCAGAGGACAATGTAGGGCCCAGAATCAGAAAGCCATGTCTCCGTCAGAGGTCATGGGACTTTCAGCAGAACAATAACCCAAAACATACTCCACAATGGTTTAAGACAAAGCATTGGAGAGTTCTGAAGTGGCCAGCAATGAGTCCAGATTTAAATCCCATAGAAGACCTGTGGAGATCTCAAAACAGCAGTTGGGAGAAGGCACCCTTTAAATTTGAGACCCAAAGCAGTTGGCAAAATAAGAGTGGTCCAGAGTTCCAGTAGAGAGGTACAAGAAACTCATTCATGGTTACAGGAAGCCATTGATTTCATCCTTTGTATCTCCTTGTTTTGCATAACTTTTGAAGTTTTATTTGTTCTGTCCTTTAATGGGATGAATGGTTGAGTGATGTGATATCAGGTGGTATGTACAGTACATTAGATTAAACGCTTTCAGCCTGGCCTCTCTGCACAGCCTAAAGTTGTCCATATAGATGTCATTTTGACCGATTTTAATTCTCAGGGTTTACTTCCATGTCTGCCTGATAGATATTTTCCTCCTAAGATGTCATAGTAGATGTTTTTGTCCCTTTTAAATTCTTCCCTTTCATAAAATAAGTATTAGACTTGCTTTTACTTTTTAAAAGCATATTTATGTTCAGTGACAGGAGTTCAGTTAGGCAGGAACATCACGTTCCTTATTCTGCTATTAGGCTGTAAGTACGCAGTGTTATCTAGATTGATTTATTGTAGTTTTTCATATTTGTTTTTTTTATCAAGGTCTTTTATTCATGTTAATAAACTTTGAATAAATCACATCAATTTTACGTATTGCACCATCCCAGACCGTCAACTACCCAATGCAATTTAGCTTTATTTTCCAACATACTTTGGGATGAAACAAATATGAAGTAATTTACATTAAAATATGATGATGCAGCCTAGTTATCGCATATTAGCACATTTACTTTAGCTGGGTAGGTCATCAGAAGGGCAAGTTCATATGGAATAACTAAGAACTACTCTTTTTTAATTTGATTTAATTTCTCTCTCATGTCTTTTTGTTATATTGCAGTTATTTAGAATGTATGGTATTACTTATAACATTGGTGTGCACAGTTATTGAAATTAGTGAATTAATGGTTTAAGTCCTCATCCCTGTGTTGATTGGCTCTGTTCTCCACGCTGCCCAGAGATAGCCATTCTTACACTTGCATTTTCAGGACAAAAGCAACTGTGAACCAAAGATGAACAAAAACTTTACAGGGAACTTCAAAAGCACACTTCCAGGAATCGGACAGTAACAGCATAAAAGATGGTTGCCATGTAAATAGAACCTTACCTTGCAAAGAATCAAAAATGTCTGTGATTGACCTACAGATCACACCAGTATAAAGAACAGAAGTTGTAAATATGGTGAAATAAATCAGGAAATTCTGTCATACTTGAAACAGCGGCATAAAACTCCAGCCAGGAGTACAAAGCAGGTACATACAATAGGAGAACTCTGAGTTTACATGAGTTTCCCTGTGCCACCTGAAATACAATAGGAGAACTCTGAGTTTACA
>JAACJT020000075.1:6391206-6403816 GCA_009936485.2 Gymnarchus niloticus
CACAGTGAATGAACTCACTATGAATTAGCTCACTGTGTGCAAGCTCACAGTGAATGAACTCACTATGAATTAGCTCACTGTGTGCAAGCTCACAGTGAATGAACTCACTATGAATTAGCTCATTGTGTGCAAGCTCAGCATATACAAGCTCACCATGAATGTGGTCACTGTGTGCCAACTTGTCAAGAATAAGCTCACTTTGAATGAACTCACTGTGTGTCTGTAGAAGGTTTGCAGGAGGTCTGGAAGTGGTCTACAAGAGATTTTCAGGAGGTTTGCAGGCAGCCTGAGAGTGGTCTGCAGGCATTCTGTAGGAAGTCTGTGGGTGGTCTGTGGAAGGTTTGCAGCAGGTCTGCCACCATTTTGCAGAAGGTCTGCTGGCAGTCTTGGGGAGTTCTGCAGGTGATCTGTGAATGGTCTGCAGGAGGTGAGCAGGCAGTCTGGGGGAGGTCTGAGACAGATCTCCAGGAGGTCTGCAGAATGTCTGTAGGCAGTGTGGAAGAAGTCTGCAGGAAACCTGTAGTCAGTCTGCAGAAGGTCTCTACAAGGTCTGAAGATGGTCTACAGGTAGTCTGCATGATGTCTGAGGACAGTTTGCTGGAGGTTTACATGTGATCTTTAGGCTGTCTGTAGGAGGTGTGCAGGCAGTCTACGGATGGTCTGCTAGAGGTCTGCAGGAAGTCTGCTGAAGGTCTTCAGGCTGTCTGCAGGTAGTCTGTAGTAGGTCTGCAGGAGGTTCAAGGGAAGTATGGGGGAGTTCTGCAGGCAGTCTACTGGCATTCTGGACACGGGCTTCAGGAGGTCTGCAGGAGGTCAGCAGGCAGTCTGCAGGTTTGCAAGTGGTCTCTAGGCAGTCTGTAGGAGGCCTTCAGACACTTCAGGGAAGGTCTACAGATCGTCTGTAGGAGGTCTACAGGTAGTCAGCTGAAGGTCTGCAGGAAGTCTGCAGGAGGTCTGCAGTAGGTCTGCAGGCAGTCTGGGCAAGGTCTGCAGGCAGTCTGCTGGAGCTCTGAGGGAACTGTGTGGAAGGTCTGCAGGAGGGCTGGTGGATAACTGCAGACAGTCTGCATGAGGTCTGATAGTGGTCTGTAGGCAGTCTATAAGAGATCTGTAGGTGGTTAGTGGAAGGTTTGCAAGAAGTCTGCAGACAGTCTGCTGGAGGTCTGCAGATAGCCAGCGGATGGTCTGAAGGAGGTCTGCAGGCAGTCTGCTGGAGCTCTGAGGACACTGCGGAAGATCTCTAGGAGGGCTGGATGATAACTCCAGACAGTCTGCAGTATGTCTGTAGGAGGTCTGACTGCAGTATGTGTCAGCTGACTCCAGGAGGTTTGCAGAACGTCTGCAGATAGTCAGCAGAAGGTCTGCAGGAGGTCTGCAGGATGTCTGCAGGATGTCTGCAGGTCATTTGCAGGCAATCTGTGGAAGGTTTGCGGGATGTCTACAAGAGGTTTTCAGGAGGTCTGCAGGTAGTCTGAGGGTGGTCTGCATGCAGTCTGTAGGAAGTCTGGGGAAGGTTTGCAGTAGGTCTCCTGCCGGTCTGCAGACGGTCTGTGGCCAGTCTTGGGGAGTTCTGCAGGTGATCTGCGAATGGTCAGCAGGAGGTCAGCATGCAGTCTTTGGGAGGTCTGAAACAGATCTATAGGAGGTCTGCAGGATGCCTGTAGGCAGTGTTGAAGAGGTCTGCAGGAGATCTGTACTTGTTTTCTGTACCTTAATTTTGCAAATTATTTCATTGCTAGTGCAAAAAAGCATCATTGTTTTTGTTATCCCTGTGCCAATTTTACTCTTTATTCCACAGATGGTCCTTTCATTCAATTAGTATTCAGTGGGTTTGTCACAGGTTCCCAGTAGCAGGGACATTTTGTCCACCAGAACGTTTCCCACAACTCCAAAAGTGCTTCTAAACCCCTGCTGCCAGCTGATGGATCAGTCAAAACAAGCAACAAATAAAACGAAATTGCTTTTTGTTAGTCAGACAGCAGGTGACTGACACTACATTAGCATTTTGCCACCTTTCCATGCATAACTTTTTAAAGTATCTTAACGATCTTTAAAATTTAAAAGAATAGCATCCTAATTGCTTTCCAAAACGATGTCTTCTAGCCGATTAAATCAAATCTACTTTCTGTTACATGATAACGCTTCCTTATGTGTGTTAACTGTCATTTAATGAAGATGCAGAACATGGAAATACAGAGGCAAGTTGATCAGGTCTTCTCTCATAATGAGGTCTATGACCTTCCTTAATGCAAAAAAACTGTTCCTCCAAGCAGCGAATCATGTGGCTGCAACTGAATACGTAGAACACTCAGTCTGGGTCAAAAGGCTCACTAATTGCTGAACTCAGCATTACAGTGGCTAAGACACCCAATATAAGTGATTTTGAATGTATTGTGATTGTTGGTAGCATAAATGGTGGTTTCTAGCATCTCTGAAACAGCTGCCCTCCTGGTATGACCACTCAGCACATTGTCTAGAGTTTATGGAGAATGGCACAGTGAACAAAAAACATCAATGACCCTTCTGTGGTTGAAAACACCTTGTTAATAAGACAAGTCAAAAGAGACTGGCCAAACTCATTAAAGCGAACAGGAAGGCCACAAGTGCAACCAAATGGTTTCTCTGAGCACTACTCAAATACCAATGAATAAATACAGACAAACTATTAGCAAAAAATATGGCAAATTAATTAGTTTATTACTCAAGAAATTATAAACCATTTGCATTTTAAATACAGCATATCTCCACATTGTTAAATTAAAACCTAGTTGCTTCCCCCTCTAACCCGACGATCGTTCTTAAAGTTAACCACCAGGTGTCGCTATCAAGCCGCTGTAAATGATGGAAAAAGTGGAAAAAAAAGTGTACGGTTTTGCGCTCAACTTCTACTGGCAGAGCAAATGCGGTTCCGAATACAGCGGAGTTTTATAATCTGTTCTAAAAGGAAAACCACGGATTACCACAATGAATTCAGTTTAACAAGCGAAAACAACTGTTTCTAGACTATTAACGATGTAAATACCTGCATCTCAGACGTTTTGCTCTAGGAAAAATCCTGTACAGTCTACTTATAACACAAGTAATTCCATATCGTGCAGGAGACTGTTCCATGCATCCCAAAATCCCAAAAGGCCATGCAATATTAAGAGGAAATCTGGAATATGATTGCACAGGAAAATGGACATGGTTTGCTGTTACACGTTTTTCCACGGGATGGCGTGTATGACCTCCGATTTCCATCGGGGACTGACTGTATCCCTCCTACGAGAGAACAAATTGTACTGACGTCATTCGAAGTAAAAGGAGGAAGCCGAGCGCTCCCGGGGAAGCTGTCATTAACTAGTTACAGCCACGCCAAAAGGGGGGGGGGGGGAGCCCGCAGAGCGTCACATTCAGTCAGCACTTCCCGAGTGACAGTGGAAAAGAGCAGCACATAAGCAGGACAGAGGGCTGTAAGGGCGGTCTTTCTGCCATGGCTGATCTGATACGTGAGGACGAGTCGTCGTCGGACGTGGCGAACCGCTTCGCGCGCAAGGGCGCTTTAAGGCAGAAGAACGTCCACGAGGTGAAGAACCATAAATTCATCGCGCGCTTCTTCAGGCAGCCCACCTTCTGTAGCCACTGCACCGACTTTATCTGGTAAGCGGGGGCAGCGGCGGAGACGCTCGTTCGTCTTCACTTTACCTTGTTTAAGTGCATTAAGTGTTTATATTAAAACTGCCCCTTTCTATAAAAGGATGGGGGGGGGGGGGGCATTAAGGAAACTTTCTTCAACGCTGGCGTCGCCTTCCTGCCGCACGGCAAACTTTCACTGATAAGCAGAATAGCGACGCTACGGTCGCACATCCCAACGCTGGGATGTCACTCGTCCGCGGAGGAAACCCCTTGTGACAATGTGACAGTGTGACAATGTGATGAGTGACAGTCGGGCCAGGCTCGCGGAGTCCGCGCGCACACTGCGCGCAAAGTGCGTGGATTACCGCAAAACCGGGGTCCGACTAACGCAGAAATCCGTGGCAGGCGTGTTTTTTTGTTGTTAATGGGAGTGAAACGACGACCACCTTCCGGCACTTGTTGACTGAAGGCTGTCGTTCTGGATTAAAAGTTATTTTCAATGCACGCCGATTAATATTTGTCAAACAATGGTGGTCCATTTTGATCATGTTCAACTAATGCGGTATCAATGGGAATGCAGTCTCAATGTTGTATTTATAAAGTTTGATGCTTCTGCTTTCAGTTCCATATAGTTGGATTTTAAAATTCCAATACACGCATCAGTCAGCTCTCTGTGCATTTTTGTGAGAATTTGCGCCTGTAGCTGTTTTAGTGGATAAGTCACACATACAGTATGAGGCTGTTTATGTCCTAACCTTACTGTCCTCTACGTTTCAGGTTAAACATGCTTCTTTGGAAAAGCAAGACCTGAATAGAATCTATATAGTTATGGACATGGGCGTCGCTAGACCCCTTTTACTGGGGCGGTATTTATGTTCATGTATGTTGAAATAAATATCTTCATACATGGGGGTGGGGGGCCTGTGTGCCAGTAGAGCTTTACGTCTAGCAACGCCCCTGGTTATGGACCATGCAGCCACTGAACATGCCTGAAAGCTACCATATGAGCACAGAACAAGCTACGTCTGTTTGGGGGTAGTGAGCTTTTCAGTACCTGTTACTTCGTGGTTCACTCAGGAGACGGAGTGTCTTGAAGAAACAATTTTTTTTCACAGCGTCTGTCCCAACATCGCCACGGCTAGTGGACGTGTAACTCTCCAACTCTAGCAAGTGTAATAAATATTCAACAGGTCTTAATTGGGAGGATCAAGTTATTAAATGTAATAACTTGAGTAAAGTGTGACACTCAGTGGGAACGTAAGAGTAGTTATCCATGCTATGTAGGACATTGACCTTTAAGTGTATTCATTTAACAAGAGAAAAATTATAGAGTGGGATTGTTCGCTCTTTCAGTGCTATTAAGCATAGTATATTTTAAAGTGTGTTCCGTATCTGTTAACCAAAATTTATTGAAAGTGCTTGGCTCAGAATATATAAATACATACACACTGCAGGCCAGAAGTTTGGGCCCACCCTCCGATTTTTTTAAAATATAAACGATGCACTACTTTTTCAAACTTTTATTACAAGAATATATTGGTTGAAACAAAATCCTGGCCTGGATTTGTACTTTCTGGACCTGAACTTTCCACCTCTGCAAGTGAGACAGTGTGCATGCTTGAAAAGGTGCTGGGAGGGTTTTCCAGAAATTGCTGGAAAGGATGTCGTGAATCTTTGCTGCTGTGATAGTGGCAAGAGGTGGTTATTTTGGTGAAACTCCCATTCATTAAATTGCACTTTCAATGTATGTTGTTACATTGCACTTCGAAACCAGTCACTACATTTGTTTAAAGTATTACTAATATTTTCTTGTAATAAAAGTTTGAAAAAGCAGTGTATCGTTTATATTTTTAACAATCGGAGGGTGGACCTGAACTTCTGGCCTGTAGTGTGTGTATATCTAGTGTACTGCACTGATATAATCTTTATCCACATCCTTATAAGCTGCAAAAAAGGTCACTGAAACACAAATAAAATGCTTATGTTTTTCTCATTCTTACCTTACTTGGCTGCTCATGGCTGCCAGTCTCCTGCCACCAAAGCATAACCACTGGAGGAGTGGTAAGCTACAAAAGCGAAATGATTTGCTATCGCAGGAGGACCGCAGCTTCACGCCCGGCTGTGCTGCAAATCGACATGGAGACGCTTGTGGGCCCTTCGCCTCACACCATTTAAATTAACTTACGTCTCTTTCTTCTTCACAGGGGATTCGGCAAGCAAGGATTTCAGTGCCAAGGTAAATGAAACTATGCAGGAACCGTGACTCCATGTTAATGACATGGCATATTGCAGGCCGTTGATATTTCCTCATGTTTTCTGAGTTTCTGCAGCATTTTTAACGCAGTAAGGAGTGTTTTTTTGTTAATTTCAAAGAGCAGCATGTGCTGCTGATCTGTGTTTATTTGTTATATAGCAGTTGTTAAATAGAAATCATTTGTTTCGTTGCCAACCGATGCTAATTCCATCTTGAAGGAGAGAGGCCAAATGAAATCACGTATCTTAACGTTTCAGTTTTTGTTTGGGGCTTCTGAATTTTGTGGTAAAAGTATCACCAAGGTTACTTGCTGGACATTTTAGAGAGGCCATGGGAGAGATAATAAAATGACCTAGTCTACCCACAGAACAGCAGAGCGATGGGTCTAACTTTCAGTCAAGGGGTGATCTGGAGGAGTTGTTTAAGATCCACGCTCTTGCAGATATGCATTTATAGGACATTTTCACAAAGCAGTTTTATGAGAGTTGGGAGAATGATGAAATGTCACGCTTGGAATAGACTCCCCTGAAATGTGGCAGAAACCCAAATCTCTGAAGACTTTCAGAAGGGAGCTGGGTGACATGTCGACTATCAGAGCCATTAGCCGATCAGATTAGCTCTAACTAGACCAAACTGTAGCAAAAAAGTGGATAAGTAGCCTCCCTCAGCCACACTGAATTTGTACTCTTTCCCATTTTCAGCTAATTTTTTTTATCAGGAATACAAGTGATGTTTGAGGAATTTACCACTTTACTATGAATGTATCTTAGTACAACAGGGTGCCATATTATGTGATGGCTGGTTATCACATCATTTTAAAAAGTATTAAAGTGCACATTGATTCATTTTCAAAATTTTTTTTTTTTTGTCCAGTAGTTGCCTCATATTTCATCAGTTTCTCATAATGCGCTTGATATTAATTTATTGGAGCGGTCCTTTGCGTCATCGCTGTACCAGGAATTTAAGTGAAGGCTTTGCGTCCTGAGCTGCTCACGTAATCGTTAGGAAATAATTTTAATGTTTTGTCATCTGGGCTTCCAGCCGGGTACCTGGTGCAGGATCGAGGCTCCGTCCTTTCGGGCAATGTCGGAAAGCGTCGTCGGGGTGTGCGCTCGTACCGGGACACATGTGGATTTCCGGAGCGCCCGGTCAGCGTTGAACCTTGGTTGTGCCCCTCTGCTAAGACGCACACTCGTGTGTGCTGGAGCGTTTACGTGGCTGAGACCATGAAAGGAAGTCAGCCGCCGGTGCCTCTACCGACCTTTGAAGCAGCACACTGTGTGCCTGCCGTGTTGCCTTACGATGGGACTAAAAACAAAGCCTGTTCACTCTCCGCCAGGCTCTCGGCTTATGAAGCTGTGCCATTCGGCATTGTGCTAAAGTATGACTCACTATCAGGCTCTTCTGTTTTGTTGTCAAACACTGCGTAGTTGAGATGGGTTATTTGGTACTCATTGAAGCTCTAAAACAAAAATGTTTGCTTTTAAATGAAAATGTTTTACAACTCGTTAAAAAGAAAAATGAATGGAAGCCTAACAGCGCATTATTAAATCCACGAATTGAAAACATTGTGAAGATTACTTTGGAGGAAATTTTATACTGCATGGATGAATGAAATAAGGAGAAGGTCTGCTTAAACCCATCTGCAGAATCATTGCGTTTTTGGTGGCAGTGACTTAAATGCAGATTGCACATGTTGCATTTTCCAGCTTGCAGCCTGCCCTGCGCGTCTACGTGTACATTGAAAATGACAGTGTGTCTTGGAGTGTGTACAGATGTTAGTTAGCCCCGTGTGGGTCCTGCAGAACACCGCAAGGCTAGCCGGAGCGTAGTAATTACATGCTTGCAGGTCACCATTTAGCAGGTCTGAAGTGAGTATGCTCCGGGTGGCGTCACGGAAACGAGAGCCCCATCCTCTTCCCCAGCCGTTTCAGGTCCCGCCTCTAACCCGTGGGAGCTTCCCGCCAGTCGCCCAGGGCGGACGTGACACGGGCCCAGCCGTTATGTACGAGTCGACTTCCATACGGCTCGGGGAACGTGTGAGTCCGGCTTCTGCCGGCAGGATGTGCAGCAATGTGTTTTTACACGTCTGCCTATGAAGAAATGCAAAACGTAGGATGTGGTTTATGGTAAAATCGAAGTAAGGTGACTCTTTGGCAACAAAAGGCACAGTTTCATTTCACCGCTCAATTTTTTTGTTTTTTTTGTTTTGTTTTTTGTTTTATTCTTATCTTCCCTTGCATCCTCTACTGTTTTTCTTTTTTTTCTGCAGGAAGTTTGAATAGTCAATATATGGCTTGCAGACATTATTTGACCTTTTCGGTCGTATTTTTCTCATCTCGCCTCATGGCTTTGACATGTTGAGTAATCTATGCTTGATCAGGTACCGTCCTGGTCGTGGTGAGAAGGAGTCTTGCTCTGTGGCTGAACTCTGCACACCTCAACGGAGTCTGTCAGTCGTACCCCTGGATGAGTTCAGGCCTCTGTCCTGTGCGTCTGCTGACCTCCGTCAAAGAGATCCCAAACAGCCGGCAAATGGAATTTCTAGCCTTCATTGGGAATGCGTGATCGTGAACAGGAGGAGTTCTCTGACTGCCGTCATGACGACTAGGCCCAAATCGCCCACGGACATCGTGGCACAACAGAGGAGATCGAGCTTTCCTTGGATCGGCCGCTTTACACGTTTAGGTTCCCAGCATGCTTTGCATGCATGTCGTCGTGTTTTCACCTCAGTCGTAGCATATCGCGTAACACCTTGCATTATGTAAATGTGAACCGGGAGCAACATGGAGTTTTCATTTTTTGCCTGTTTTCGCAGAACTTCTGGTATGTAATTTGATCTGACAGATAGAATGGAAAACTGTCTGCATTTATTGGATACTTTAATGTACTCTTCTATAATGTGCTTGACCGCAATGATTACTCTACAGACAATTCAGAGCCTCTCATTAGCATCAATCTTCGGGTGGACCAGGCAGACTCCTCACGTGCACAACGTGGGATTCGAACCCCAGACCTGGCGGTGCAAGGCAGCAGTGCCACCTACTGAGCCACCATGTCACATTTGTGATTAAATAATAGCGATGTTCCTGTTAATTGTCAAGTTATTCCTCTTCTGTATCATTTGTACATTGACTGAAGTTAATATACACACTCAGAGGCCACTTTACTGGGTACACCTCGCTAGCTTGTGCTTGGTTGGACTCACTTCCAGAACCACTTCATGGGAACGTGAGCAGTTCGTTCAGAGAAACTGTTCAGTACACCGCTGAGTGGTTACTTTTACCCTTTCTTTATTCCCCTTAAATGTCGGGTTGCTTGCGACCCGGTCCAATAAGGTTGTCCCTGTATTTCGCTCAGCTCTCTCCTTAAATTCATCGAAAAAGTTACACTTGACGATTTGCTACTTTTACGGCAACGAAGCAGTCGAATATGTTCTTTCGCGGATGCAGTAGGGTAAAATGGACAAATAAAACCACCGTCAGAAAAACGACTCAGAAATTTGAATATTTGAAAGTTTTTATTGTTTTATTGTTATATGCAGGAGCAATCGGCTATCAAAAAAAATGGACTGTGAAAACAAAACAATGGGGGAGGGGCTGAACATTATAACAATGGAGGCTGATAATATAGTATTCTTATACTTAGAAAAAGTTACCAAAATAAAATGTGAACAAAACGTGAAGTAGTAAAAAAAAATGTTGATTCTACGTGAATAGTTTGAGAATGTTTATATTAAATTTTGTGTTTTTTTTTTTTTTTCGGGTTGATCATGACCTGTATAATGTAATAGTGGTTGTTTGAAACTATCTTCAGAATAGTCCAGATTATTGCAGTTTAGTTTGACTGGTATCTCTAAATCGCCCAGTAGTAAATTGCCCAAAGGTGTATTTGTGTGTCCTGTAATGCACTGGCATCCCATCACAGGTTTGCCCTGCCTCGTGCCTTTTGTTTGCTGGGTAAAGGTCCAGGTTCAACGTAACCTTGTTCAGCGGAGTGGGGTCAGTGGTGGGGGGGACACCTGCCCCCATGTTTACCTCTCTCTGTCCTGTTAAACGTCGCATACAAGCTGCAGAGGTCTGGGGCCGTGATAGAGGTTCAAGAAAAGCATGATGACTGGCTGTTTTTGTGGAGCACAGATGTATGAAGAGAACTGGCTTCAGGGAGAGTGCAGGCGGTCGGTCTGTAAGAGACACTTGAGAGACGCAGCCTTTCAGTGGAGAGGGGCTTGTGGGAGGGCTGTCACTCATCTCCTTAATCCCCAACACCTTGGGAGTGCTGCACTGGATGTGGGGGGGGGGGGGGCCCTTAAGCAGACTTTGGGGGGGGGGCGGGCCCCCCGGGGGAGGGTCTGTGAGTATGTGGGTGGAGTGTGTGTGTGTTTGGGGGCCATACCTGCGAGACTCGTCACCCCTGGAAGTGCCGGTCTTATCACTGATGTGTCCTGGCTCCCGCTTGAACGTTTCACACAAGGATCGCACCTGAATCAAACCTAAAGATGGGAGTAAAGCGAGCCTTGGTCATTTAATTCGCTTTGAGTAGTACATCCTGGGCTGCCTCGGCCCTCTCATTTGACCTGGTATTTCTCTTCAGGTGAGCAACACATGTGCATTCAGTATCTCCACTGGACTTTGCACTATTTACCCAGGATGCACCATGCCACAAATAAGCGGTTGTTCAGACAATGGCGTCGGTCTTCTGCAGCTAATTCACTTATAACTATGGCATTTGCCTCCGCCATGATCCTCGGGATCATGTGACTAAGCCGCTTTTTCCTGAGCGCTCCTGATGAGCCGTGTGCGTGTCATATCCACAGATTACACACGGCCCTTTTGTAAATCTGGACCTGCAAGCTTTGAATGAATAATGGGTCAGTGAGGCTGTGCAGTCAGGATTGAGCAATGGAGCGAATGGAGTGGACATTGGAATTCAGAGGTGCAAATAAATACTAAATTATTAATAATTCACCTCGTCAAGACAGCCAGTGGAGCAGAGAATGCTGTTTCAAGTTCCATGGCTTGTGAATGGCTGTTTGTTTCTTTGAATCAATTCATTTTCCGTAAGCACTTGAGTACAGGGTCCCGCTGAACCTGAGGCCTGTCGTGGGAGGCACAGACCTGGAGACATCATGGATGAGATGGTGGTTCACGGCTGGACCATACAGACACAGACATGTAGTCATACGCTGTGGGCAATTTAGAAATTCACCTAACTGTGGAGAGGCACTGGAGTACTTAAAGAACACCTAGTATATGATCGTTATAAGCACATTTACAACTGACACACATGCGTACGTTGTGTGGTAGAGACCCACGCAGACATGGGAAGACACGGCCCTAGAGGTGAGAGGGTATCAGATCAGTAGGAAGCGTGTTTATGTAGGGAATAGATACAGCAGAGTGACAGAGCTTAATGCGACAGCCTGCACACACGTGCTGTGCACGTGGCCTGTCGGCACTGGGCACCTCACCTGTAGCGGTGTTGCGTTTCACCGGCTTCGCTGGCAGGTGAAAACAGAGGCGCTCCTGCGTAGCCAGCGAGTTGTTATCGGCCCCGGGGGACCTCCCGCCACTGCGGGATCTCGTTACAGGCGGGTCCCCGGGGAGAGTGCTGTCCCTCTCCCGTCTGAGGGAGCGTGGCTCTCTGGTGCCTCGGGAAGGGCAGTTAGCAATGAGAGTGTGCAGGGTGCCTTGGACAGTGGCCATCTGTGCCATCCTCGTGGGAACGGGATCATTATGGAGCTTCCTCACCTTTGGTAGGGTGCTAGGAAGAAACAAGGTAGCAAGGAGCTAATAGTGCAGCAAACGCTGAGGGCAGGCACTGTGCGATGGGGCGGTGTGGAGGTGGAGAGAGTGTTTAGGGGGAATCTCAGTAGGAAGGAGGCTCCAGGCCTCACACAGGCTGAGCTAAGGTGTTTCGTTCTGGTTTCTGAGAGGAGTCTCACCCTGTATATGCAGAGCTTGTTGTGATCCAGTCTTGAACAAGGTGGCTGGATTTTACTGGATGTTTCTGGTTATATTTGCCTACCTAGGATTTGAATGTTATTAGGAACGAACCAATGGTAAGCAAAGGGGGCAGGGGGCTTTTGTATCTGGCAGGTAACAGCTACTTTTGAACGTTGTGAGGAATCTGTTTTACATCTGGATCCTGGGACTGAGATGATGCGGCCTTTTTTGTGGTCTGTTCATTCCCTTCCATGTGTTCAACCCAGTCGTGTAGTGTTTTGGGTCTTCTCTGGGGGCTGGGTTCGAAGGCTTTGGTGGAATCAGCTGTAAGGACATAGCACCTTAAATAAGTAATGAGGCGAATAAGGCTTCAAAACCCGTGGTGGCTGGGTGGGAGTATCCTGAACTAACCAGTCAATGCTGGTGGTAAATGAGGCTTCTAAACATGTGGTGGGTGGGAGTATCCTGAACTAACCAGTCCATGCTGGTGGTAAATGAGGCTTCCAAATATGTGGTGGGTGGGAATGTCCTGAATTAACCAGTCCATGCTGGTGGTAAATGAGGCTTCCAAATATGTGGTGGGTGGGAATGTCCTGAATTAACCAATCAATGCTGGTGGTAAATGAGGCTTCCAAACATGTGGTGGGTGGGAATGTCCTGAATTAACCAATCAATGCTGGTGATAAATGAGGCTTCCAAATATGTGGTGGGTGGGAGTATCCTGAATTAACCAATCAATGCTGGTGGTAAATGAGGCTTCCAAACATGTGGTGGGTGGGAATGTCCTGAATTAACC
>JAACJT020000075.1:6413062-6443252 GCA_009936485.2 Gymnarchus niloticus
AAGTAGCATTACTATTCAAAGTTAGGTGCAGAACTAGCTACATGCTTGAACTGTCTAAAGTAGCATTACTATTCAAAGTTAGGTGCAGAACTAGCTACATGCTTGAACTGTCTAAAGTAGCATTACTATTCAAAGTTAGGCACAGAACTAGCTACATGCTTGAACTGTCTAAAGTAGCATTACTATTCAAAGTTACCTATCAGATATAACGCACATGCTCTTCACTCCGGCAAAAAGAGTCTTCCTTGAGGGATTGGCATCTATATTTGACTTCTTTTTATTTTTTATATTTGTACTCTAGCTCTCAGGAAGTGCCCTCTGAGAACATGCTGTCTCCTGCTGTCAGTCAGGGGTAGTACAGAGCATCTTGTTAAGTTGGTCCTAAAGCTTTACACTGACCTCCAGCCTCTTACTACTTTGTGTGTGAGCACGTTTGTGTGTGAAGAGAGAGAGGGTAGCAAGATAGCTGATCACACCTCGTGTTTGGGGTTCCCCTCCGTGGTCTTTACTCAGAAACACAGTTCAGGACATGGCCTTGTGGTACGTGGGTGTGGGCACGAACACCGTGACGGAAAGGCTCCGCTGCTGTCTGCCACCGAGGACCCGGGAAACACTGCAGAAGTACAACACTCACTCTCCTCACAGCACGGAGCCTCTTTGGAATTTTCCTTAAGTTCCTCCTACGCCACAGGATGTGGTTTGTCTTTATTTATTGTTCTTGTTTAGAAGCCTGAGGACTCCATCAAATCCCAGACATTTGAATACATAAACCCCTCCCGCCACTGGTGTGTTAATTATATTTATCCGCTGTAGCCGCTGCTCTGGGGAAAAGGCACAGGGTGAAACTGTAAATAAAACCCTGAAAATTGCAGGTAATCATCCAAGTAATTTTTTTTTCTGTTTTGGAACTCCCTTGAGATAAGTGTAACGTTGTAAAGGAAAAAATAATCCAGTTATGTAACGGACAGTTTTCAAGGTAGGAGAACTCCTGCATTCCTGCACTCTGAGGATTGGAGGGTCGATTTGGGGCATCCTCCAGTGACGTGAGGATGAAGCTGCACACCGAGTCCTGCTGCATTTCCTGCATTTCTGATGCCCTGCACTCGTCTCTGTTAATGAAAACATGCCCTCTGCAGGGCTTATGTGCTGACCCTCCCCCTCAGAGACATAAAGCCTGCAGTGGGTTTTGAAGGCCTGGACTGAGGTGGTGAGTCCATGTGAACGATGCTGACCACATGACTAGGAGGCGGGTGGGGTGGTCCTCCGGACAGGACGCCAGTGAACGATTTGGATCTAGTTGGTCTGGTTGATCATCTGGAGGAATAGTGGTGCTCAGTTTGGTTGAAGAACCGTGGCTCAAACTGATGGATGTGTGCAACCTCTCGTTCCCTGGCCCAGGGGGCCTCCAGCCGTCACGTCCGCCCCGTCCCCATCTGTGGCGCGTCGACACTCCATTGTGGGAGGAAACGGCAAAGCGGCAGGTGTCTTTGGCCGGGACGCAACTCCGGAGAGACAAGACCTAATAGTCACTCGTCCGTCAGTGTTTGTCCGACAGGTTATTTTTCACGAGTATGGATACCTACTTTGTTATTCGTTGAGCATTTTTTGTGGGGAAAAAGGCCTTGAGTGCTTTTGAAAAAAAAAAAATGTTTTTGTGCTTTCGGGTTTGGATGAACTACCTTGGATTCAAAGTGAACCCGGCGATGACGTCCTAGACTCACTCCGGCGATAAAGCCCTCCTCAGTTCGGGGGGCACCAAGTAGGGGTGGATCACCCCATCCTCCAGATCACAGTGGTCCGTGCCGCACGTGCCTCAGCCTCTGGGACCAGGTGACATGCTTACATGATGTCATAAGCATTAACAGATCCCTGGGGGCCTTGTGACGAATGCCTGCTTGTTTATGTATCTGTTATGGATAGTTAGCGTTCCGGTTCTCCCTAAGTATCTATCCAGACATCCATCCATCTCACACATGCTTATGTAAAATGCATGGTTTCTGTGTGCATGTACGTGTGTGTTTTATCCAGTTAAGTATATTGTCACCTTCGTCCGTCCGTCCATGCATCCCATGACTATTTGACTCTGTCTGGTGTGTACATCCCTATTGAGATACGGCGTGTCCCCAGTGCAGCAACCCCCCACCCACAGTGTGTGCCCAGTTACCCAGTGTGGTCAGCTGGCAGCCCAGCCCCCTGGGGGGGGATCCCAGCTGCCTTTGTGGCTAATCCAGAGGGCAGATGGCCAAGCCGCTTACCAGGAGCGAGTTAACGAGTGGTTCTCGCTACTGAAGAGACGATTGCCGTCCATCTCGAGGCTGCAGTGTCCTGGGCCTGCTTTGCTTGGTGCCGACCCTTTCTCTGCATGCACCGACACCGTCTTTACTCAGACACACAGTGAAATTTATAGCAGTGCCAAACTGTGTATGTCTGTTTTCCGTCCATCCATCCATTCATCCATCCATCTGTTATCCTGAGTAGGGGGGATCACTGGAGCTTCTCTCAAGGAGCATAGGGCCCCAGATGGTACACACTGAGTGTGTTTCCTTCATTCCCTATACAAAGTGCCGTTGAAGATCACACCCTGTATGTGAAGGTTCTGGATGCTCTGTGACATCAGCAGGAGAAGCAGGGCCTGATCAGATCTTTTGGGGGGCATCAACACGTCTCCTCTTAGCTCTTCTGAATCGCCCTGAGCGCTCAGAAGGGTCCGCTTGGTTTTGGGGTTCCCTGGAGCCTCAGATTCCACTCCGCTTTGTCTGTGATTCCCTCGGCATCTCGTCTCCATGCCGAAGCTAATCGGCGTGCATCGGCAGCCTGTTACTGGGCACGTTTTCTGGAGACGGCCTGACAGTAAGTGGGCACCATAAGATGAAAAGGACAGCTCAGAATCTCGCTTTGAAAGCGGGCATCTTGGGTGTGGGCCTGCCTCTGCACCTCATTTTCTTGATCTTCCCCGACCCAGCAATCTTTCTCCAGCGGCCTGTCGACTGACGCCTTCGTTTGAAAGTCTAAAACACCCCCCCAACACCCTGTCTATTTACTGTGTAACTCTTCAGCCAGCTTTTAGCCATCCTTTGGTGTACTTTGCGTAATGCACAAGTGAGTAAATGGGTCCTGTAATGCACTCCCCCCCCCAACTTGCAGTGCAGCTGTTTCCTACGCTCCGGAAAGCTCCACATGTCAGGTAGCTCGTGCTTCTGCCATGTCTCTGATTCTCAGCACTCTCAGTTACTCCTGGGTCCCCGTCAATAGCGGAGTGACCCCGCTGACCCGTCACCCGGACCCAGTGTGACCCAGTAACATGTGATACGGACAACGTTCTGGAGACGTTTGGGTTCTGTTCTCCTCATGGCATGCTAGCACAGCTGTGTGCAGGAACCAAAACCTGAGGTCCTGGAGCTCCACCAGCCTGAAAGATGTGGCTCTCCTGCAGTGCCCAGTCCCCCTAACGTGACTCCATCTGTTATTGTGGTCTGGTGGGAGGATGGGGCTCCCAGAAGGCACATATGTCATGCTCTGCTAACGGGCTGCATGTGTGTATGTGCGTGTGTGTGTGTGTGTCTGCGTATGCATGCAGCTCAGCTGTTTAGACAGTCCCTCACCATTTAAAGCTTCGTTGTTTGGAAGTATTGTCTAAAGATGTTTTTATCGTTAGAGAAATGCCTTTGTAAATCCCAGCCACTTATAGTGAGCTAAATGTTTATATACTGTAGATGGGTGAACACTTATCGGGACATTTCTCGACGTGTGGAAGCCGTTTAGGATTGGGTTGGTGGGGGCCTGCCTTTTGGCCTGTGTACTGTGGTTCACTTGCTCAGAGGATCTGTTGACACACACAGTGACAGCAGCACCGCTCGATGACAGTCAGTACTGAAGGTCTATGTGGTCTTCTAATAACCTCTGCAGCTGAGATAACTATCACTTGTAGATTTCAGTTACTTAAATGGCCCGAGGCACAGATCTGTACTTCAAGGAAACATAGCCAGCATTCACACTGCCTTTTTTTATTCAGAATCTCCTTTCTGATAATTCTCGCTGTAGCCTCACACAGGGCTTCCTGTGGTCAGTCAGCACACTGAAGCCCAGGATTTCACTTGCTAAAAGACACACAGAAACTGCACAGGAGTGCAGTCAAATCAGCCTCCTCCACCATACTACTGTTACGTTTAACCTCCATCCTGTATTTTAACACTGCTCAGCATCACCTTTCCCTTACAGGAAGAGAAACGAAGCTAAGAGGAAAATTATGCTAAGTTTTACCAGGTACAGGGAGCTGGGGGGCGGGTGATAAGACATTTCTCTGGTGCCTACTGTCATTCTGTCCTCGTTCTTCGCTTTTTCTCCAGCCCAGCTCGTCTAGTCGGCCCCAGGTCTTCACATAAATATAATAAAATATAAATGCGAACACGTCTTCCAGTGTTAATTCTGGTAGCTTCTGTAATGGATCACACAGAGTTATTATTAGAACACTCGGTGGAAGTGTCACCTCATCTTCACGGTGACACTCATGGGGTATTTGGCCTTAGAGAGACTGTGGTCAGCCTGCAGGGGGCAACAGAGAACCACCCTAAGTGGTAACTCAATGGCCCCCACCCCACACTTGCTGCAGGCCGATTAAGTGACTGACACGCCGTGCAACAGCTGCGCACGCATCAGCGTCACGTCTCTGCGCATGTCAGCGAGCGCATGTGCGTCGCCGCCGCCAAATCTGACTTTTTAAAGCTCGTGAATGGGACACCCTGAGAGGCACGGAAGAGAGAGAGGGCAGCAAGATGGCTGATCACACCTCGTGTTGTCTTGCTGTGACAAGATTTTGGGGTTCCCCTCCGTGGTCTTTACTCAGAAACACAGTTCAGGACATGGCCTTGTGGTACGGCGGTTTCCCAGGATGTGTACTTGAGCGAGGTTCTCAGGCTGAGTGTCAAGTATGAAAACTGCCACTTTGAACAACAGCATTATCTCTGCTGGTAGAGCATGCATGAGTGTATGTAATAGTGGGAATGGAGCCTCCTCCATACTGGAAGAGGACTGGTATGGCTGCTAGGATCAAACCGGGAAGCACAGGTCCTGCTTTGGACGGCTTTGCAGTCATGTTGTTATTTTTCCTCATTAGGATTCCGGCGGAAGCAGTGACGTTAAACGTATTTTGATATAAACGTGTAAGATCCATACGTGAAGTGAGGTTCAATAAAGTGAATGTGAAGGGATGGAAGGACCATTTATATATTTCTCCCTATTTATTTTCCTGTATAAATCTCTCTGACACAGGGACTGCACTTAATTTCGTTGTACCCGTTACAATGACAATAAAGATATTCTGATTCTGACCATAGGGTTTCAGCAGGGTGAAAGGTGCTCCTGGTAGATTTAGATGAAATAGTCATGTTTTATTCACTTCCTTGGGGAAACTGGGGAGTTTTGGCACATTCCGTCTTACTCGCCAAGAGAGTCACGGGCACATACAGGAGGCAGTGGGATTTGGGGTCAGAGTGCAGGGTCAGCCAGCATCCAGTGGCCCTGGAGCAGTTGGGGTTAAGGGTCTTGCTCATGGACTCAGTGCTGACAGGGTCAGTCTGCTGGCTGTGGGATTTGAACCAGAACCTTCCAGACAGGAGCACAGAGTCTTACCACCCAGGGCCATACACAGGGAGCCCCTTGGCAGTGATGACAAAGCTGTTAGAGGGTGGGCCACCCGTGGGACCCCACCCGGCTGACCAGGCTCTCTTTTCCAGCTCTGTTTTGTACAAGGCAGTGCCCGCCCCCAGGTGGTGAGACCCCACCCCCTGTACACTGAGTCTCTCAGACCTAGTCAGCTACGGGTCCCATATCAAATGGCGTTTTGACCAGATCGGTGCCAACAATACAACGGTGATGAGTCGAAGCTGCCGAGATACAACGTCACCAACAAGGAGCAGATAGGACGTCGACATGCGCTGCCTCTGTACTTCCTGTCACCTCTGGATGGCGCTCAGTCCACTTCCCTGTGTTTGCAGATCAACAAGCAAAGTAGGCAGACTATGAATGTTCACCACCCTTTTTTGTTAGGTTTCACGGACCGACCCAGGGAGGTGTGGAGGCAGGCGGACCTTGAGCCCACTCTGGCTGGGCCCCTGCCTGGCTGTTTATTCACCCCCACCTGCTCATTGGCTCGTGTGGCAGAAGTAAAATAAGTCCAGCCAAAAGGAGCTCATCATAATTCATTTGTCCTTTATCTGTAGCAACAGACCGGTGAAGGCCAACACCTGCAATGGTGTAACGTAAACAGACTCCACGCCTGAGCTGCTAGCTTACGGACACACGTGGCAGTAAACTTCAGTGATTGTACATATAGGTGTGCTGTAAGACCAGGCGCACGCTGCCTGTAGGAATCATGTAGTGGTTTTTTTTTTAGTGGTCCTTCTCCTCTTTTCTATCCTCAGTCTGAGAGGATATGTTTATTAAACGTACGTGTAATTGTGCTGATTTTTACCGGTTTTGTTTGGCTCTGATATTTTCACAAATGGCCATGTGTTGCCACCCTTACGAATGGGAAACGCCCAGATTTGTCCGACCCAGATTTTGCAAGTCATGCTGGAGGAGTTGGCGTTTGGACGGAGAGCGTCCTTTTCATTCGGGCCGTGTAAACAATCCACAATGACCTCTCGATTGTTTTTTCCTCTGCAGAGCCGATTTGAGCAAATTTCCTTTGTTTTTCCCCAAGCTTATGCTGAGCGCCCATCCCGTTTCTGCAGCTGAATCGGGCCGATTGTTCCCTCCCCCTGGACAGCAGAGCTGCCCCCCCCCCCCACACACACACACACACACAGATGTTCTCCTCCTCTGCTGGTCCCTTTGTTGGACACAGCTTGGCAACGCCAGCAGGTCAAAGGGCGACTGGCACAAGGCCCGAGGTGGTAACCGGTGAGGTCGGGGGGTCATGCTGCCAGGGCACATGCCACCCTTTGGGAGGAGCTTGCTGTGTGACATCATCTCTGATAAGGACACACCCAGGCTTACTAATGCTGGATTTTATTTTTTTTTTCACTCACATGACTCCAGTATCCTGGTCTGGGTACAGATCACAGCTTTTATAATGTGGGTGTCAGTTATAAATCATTATTACACCATGTAAATTGATAAACACCATGTAATTTGATGTATCGTTCAAACTAAAGGAAATTAATTTGCTGGCGTCTTCTAAGAGAAGCTGATCACTTTTCCCAGTCTTGGCTCAGATACTCCCTGATTTATGATAATGATGTCATTTTAGGCCTCTGCTTGTTTCCGTGGAAACAGGTTCCTTTTCTCCCTGGCTTGACCACTCCCCCCAAAGCTACCTTCATATTGGTGATGGAGATTTCCGGTCCTCAGTCTTGGACTTCCTGTCAGGTTATGTCCGGGGCCTGATTTGCTGCTCCATAAATCACATGAGCAAAGACAGACAGGGGACTCTGAACTGTGTGCGTGTGTGTGCGTGTGTGTGTGTGTGTGTGTGTGTGTGTGTGTGTGTGTGTGTGTGTGTGGGGTTGTGTGAGTCTCCTCCAGGTCCACTTTTTCAGCATAATGTAAGTTGGGCTTTCCAGAAACACTCAGTCCCCTAAAATACCCAGGAATATTAACGTATATTTGGGAAACTTACATAAGGATTCCGGTCATAGCAGGCTCCTGTGAAATAACCTCACTAAACCGTGAGAAAAGAGACATTCAGCCACCGCTTTATTGACGTCGTACTTCGCGGAGTTTTGTGTCCTTCCTGGTAAATGTCATTACAGGAAGAGGTACATCTACAGCAGCTTTGCATTCAGGCAGATGATTATATTTTACATGGTTTCCATTGGCTTAACACCAGTTATGACTAAGTAACATGAAAGCTGGGAATATCTGGTGAATGGAGGCGATCCAACGCGGTGATATTGATCCCCAGAACAAGCTACTTATTCTCCAGTGTTTGAAATTTTCTCTCAAAAGATGCAGGAGTGTAGGAATCAGCCTCAGCTAGCTTCATTATTTCTTTTGCCTTTTGTGTGCGTGTAACAGCATAAATATTTATTATTGACATTTTGTGGTTTTTATAGCCAGACTGTAGCTTCTCCGCGTTCGATTGTACTGACGACTGTCGGTGGATTTTTTTGGCTATTTTCTGAGTGCCAAAGAATGGTCGGGTATCCAGTACAGAGATTATGGCTGCCTGACATCTGGCTTCAAAGCATAAATTAATTTTCCACCATGTCTTCCTGCTGCCAGGCTCTACGCTGACCCTTTTTAGAAAGACCAAAAAAAACGACAGCACAAACAGCTGCACCTCAGAGAGCATTCCTGTGTTTGGATTAAGACCTTCAGGAAGCTTCTTTCTGGACAGACTGGGTATCGGTTTGCCTCAAGATCATCGATGATCGATGTCAACAGGAGGTCGACACCTCTCAGGCGCGGGTCCGTTAACCTTCACGTCCACGAAGCTGTCAGTTAAAAGGTTCGTTCGGGGGGGATAGACTTAACTGTCTTTATGTCAGCTGGTCCCAATCCTGGGAAACAGGAATGTGGGCCTGTCCAAGACTGTCTCCCCCCGTAATGTGGCACCACTGGCTCAGGACCACTGCAGTGTCGTTAAGACCGTGACACAGAAGATTTGGCCTGTGTGCCTCATGCCTACCTTCTTAGAGGAGCAAGCACATTGACGTTTGGTCGATCAGAGCAGCTCCTGTGGTGTTTGCTGTCTTTGAGACAGATTAGCTCTGCCTTCTGTCTTGTCTACTGCCCGAGTGTAAATCATGAGCAGAGGGTTCTCCGAAGCCCCACGAATGCCCAGACGTTTTGCCACCCTTTAACTGCCCAGACATTTTGCCACCCTTTAACTGCCTCCCTCGTGCTTTTCTGCCTGGTCATCGTGGAAACTCAGGGCTTTAACACACCGTTAGAAACTGCTGAGGGCCATGAGATGGAAGTCACGGCCCGCAGAGAGCACTGAGCAGGACCCATCGCATTCCACTGAGCAACGTCGGTCGGGGCCCTGTGAATCGGTGACACTGCCAAGAGGCATCACTGCCATTGTGCACCGATGAAACATTCGCTCCCGAGAAATTAGCTTGGGTGTTTAGATTAGCAAGTACATTATTACACAGTGACTGAGATGTTTGTATTACAGGAGATGTTTGTATCATGTTATACATTATGTGTCAAGAAGTCAGTCTTGTCTAAATGGAAAAGTAAGCTCTGCTACATTTGAAGGATATGCTCTACTAGTTTACTGCTGCTCTGATCAACGTGTGAATATTCACTGCTGCTAGGGCTGAAAATGACAGATCATTGGGAGAGAAGTTTTTACGTCGTCCGCTAAATGTAGTGTGAAGGTTCTATTCATAAATCCGAGCCGCAGAAAGTCCTAGTCGCTTATTTGATTTTTAAATTGCATCGCCGCCCATATTGTTTTTCCTTTTCATGCTCAGGAGCATTGATATCGGGAGCTTGTCACGGACACAGCCGCATTGTCCCCCAAACGTCTGCCGCTTGCGTTTTCAAAGGAGCGGATCGAATGGACACGGCACCGCGACGAGGCAGCTTTCATTACAGGCAGCTTCTGGACGGCTGTGCCACCGAGGTCCCCCGTCACGAGAGTCTCTCACGGCTGATCCCCCCCACACACACACACACACACACACACACATCTCCATGGGGCGCAAAGGTCAGTCCTGCCAGCATACTGGTATGTGGCTTGCATTGGATGGGCTGATGGCGCTAAGAACGATGGCCGAGTCGAGCCTGTCTTCACATCGTGCGGGAGGAGAACCGATCCATGCATTAGGCGGTGGATCAAGGGCTCGAGAGAAAATCTCCTCTCTGTGCCAGAGGGATCTCTGGATTTAATAGGTATTGATCTAAAAAGCCACACTACATTGTTTCCTCTACATAATTTATCCCAGCCTGAAAGTGAAATGATAATAAGGTCACGGTGAGACGTGTCACTCATCTCTGCCCATTAAAAGTCACCCTGACATTTGAGCACCCCCACCTTAAAAGGTGTTAATTCCCTCTTAAATATCGGAGTGCTGCTAAGTGCCACCTTCCCCTTTGGGGGGGCCCGTCCCCTCACATTCTTCATTTACTTAAAGGAGCTCATTGCAGCTGGATGAGGCACTGAGGCTAACTAGCAAGGCCTCCCCAGTCCATGGCTGGAGGCTTGGCGTTTTAGGTCTGCTAAGCCCCATACAGCAAAGCTCTGAATCACTTCATTTAAAACAGTAAAAGTCATACTTCCTGATCTTGACTCTAAATATCCACTGTGAAATATTCCGTTGCACATGTGCTTTACATACTGCATACCTTACATTCGACATTGCGTATTTATTCTGCTTATTTATAATGCGCGGGTGCCATATTTACCCTTTGTGTCACGCTGTTTGTTGTCTCGTTATTTGTTGTGTGTTTATTGCGACCGCCGACATCAGAGCTAATTCCTGGTTCGTATGAAGTTGTTTCTGCCGTATGTGAAACTGTCGCTCGGCGTGCCACTGTTCTGGTAAGGGGGTGACTGCATTTCTCACTCCTTTGGGGGGGGGCGTTTGAATAAATAGAACATTTTGCATGCAGTTTGACTGTGCAGTGTTTGGCTTGCTGTGGACAGTGAGCCCAGTGAGGCTGCGTTTTTTCTAGTCCATTTAGCACAGGCGTTGCACCGGCACCTCTAATTGCCGCTGTTGCTTATTATGGGATTTTTCGAGAGATTGTGTTTCCATGGTTACAGAGCTAGCCGGAATGCATACAGCACGAGTTCTCCTGTTCCATACACTTCATGGGACGTAACATCGCCAACGTACATTTTTTCCATCTGGAAATGGCTGTGTGCCACCGGCCTCATAGCTCTGAAGTGTGGATTCTGTTTGGGGTGGATGTAGAAGCCATCAGTCACCAGCCACCCGCCCCCAAGGCTCTATCTGAATGACTTACGTAAATCAGAGAAGAGATCAATGCAATAGATAGACCTGAGTAGGCAAACGGAGGATCCAGATCTTATATTCTTGGAATTTACACAGATGGCTCAATGTGTAGCACTGTTGCTTGTGTCAAGACTCCAGGCTTGGGGGTTTAAATCCCCGTGTCACCTGGGTCGTCTCCTGCAGATTAACCCTCCGTCTCCTTGGGTTCTCTATACTGTCCCACCCAAACTTTGCCTTACACATTGCTGTTTATCCCTCTGTTGACTCCTACTGGCAGCCCCCTACATCTAGGGAACCCCCCCCCCCCCAGTGATCATGAAGCACCTGCCCAAAGAGAGTCATTTCAGGTCTACAGCAACACACTGCTCAGCATGTTGTACCGCATGCTGCTTCTACCCGTCGCATTAATTTAACGTGTGAAAAGGCTCCGATAAGTTTCAGGGACAGGTTATGCTGATGTCTCTCTTCCGGTGTATAATTATCCTTAAGGTTTCCATAATGGGAAACTCATAGCCAATCAGTCATTTGAATACACAGTGTAGTTGGTTTGTTCATCTCACGGGGGGGGGGGGATTTCTCGGCTGTTATTTGATGTCTTACGCCGAGATCCTGCATTAGGATAGAATGAGGCTTATTGCTGCCGTGTGTGATGCGATCTCTGTTTTGACAGCCTGTTTCTATCTGACAAAGCCAGTAGTTCACTCCTCAGTCGGGAGAGTCAGGCCAGACCAGGCCCGGTGCTGCGCATTATTCGTGAATCATTATTATTAACGAACGGGCTGTTTTTGGCCTGGGTGGCAGTGTGACTTATGAGGTCCCCCGTCATGCTGAGATATTTATGAGTCTGACTGGGTGGGGAATAGGCCTTGTGATTTTAGTTGTGTTTTTTACATTGATTTTGCTCCTGGCTCTGGGTGCCACAGTGCTGGCCCATCAAGTGGTGTTCAGGCATAAATGTAGCGGTCCACCCTGCTGTGTGACACACGCAAGGCCTTCCATCCTATCTGCTGGGCTGAAACACTTTCACAGTCACACATGGAAACCCGAACTAAATCGGACGTTACAAAGGTTACGATGAGAGAAGCTAACGAGGGCTCTGGTGGCAGTGGACAGGTATTCCCCCCGGTGAATCACTGCTGCTCTGTAGGTTTATATATTTAATATCATTGATTTTCTTGACATTCCTCTCATGGTGTCCAAGCTCTGGCATCATGGGATCTTTTAATGTTTCCCTTCAGTCTGAATTCAGAGGAGTTGATCAGCCAGCCATGTGGTGACCGTGGCTGGGGATGGATGAGGTGTTAGCATGTTAGCATATGTACATCCACTGTATAGGGATGTACTCATCTTCTAAGAGTGTGTCTCTGTCTATTACTGTGTGTGTATGTATCATTGTATCATGTTTAGATTAGGTTGAGGGGACAATGTGTCCCCATGAGGCAATAAAAACCTGACATTTTAACCTTGTGGGGACATTTGTCATGTTCCCACAAGAGAAAACTTAATTTTACAAAAGTCTGTGAATGCAATCAAAAAATCAAACGAGCCAAAAGTGTTGGATTTTGTTGGGTTCCTTATGGTTAAGATTAGGGCTGGGTGAAGTTTAGGGTTGTCATAGTTAGGATTATGGTTAGGCCCATAGAAATGAATCGAAGGTCTCCACAAGGTTAGAAATACAATTGCGTGTGTTTGTGTGCATGTGTGTGTGTGTCTGTGTGTGTGTATGCGTGTTTGTGTGTGTGTCTGTGTATGCGTGTTTTTGTGTGTGTATGCGTGTTTGTGTGTGTGTTTGTGTGTGTGTATGCGTGTTTGTGTGTGTGTATGTGTGTTTGTGTGTGTCTGTGTGTGTGTGTGCGTGTTTGTGTGTGTGTATGCGTGTTTGTGTGTGTGTCTGTGTGTGGGTATGTGTGTGAGAGTGTGTGTGTATGCATGTGTGTGTGTATGTGTGCGTGTCCGTTCATAGGGGGGCCACACTAACTCTCTCCCTCTTATGTCCTGCAGTTTGCTGTTTCGTGGTCCACAAAAGGTGTCATGAGTTCGTCACGTTCTCCTGCCCTGGGGCTGACAAGGGTCCCGACACAGATGTAAGTGAAGCCCTGTTCCACTCTAGTATTTGTAATTAGCTCTTCTAATTGTTTCAAGTGCTCTTTTTCTGCTTGTCTTTCTCTATTTCAGTTGAATGCACATTTCCTTACAGTGCTGTATGTGCAGATATGCACTCTTGTTCTTTAAATGTCGGTGAAAGCAGACCATATAAATAAAATGGGTCTAAATGTAACTCATAAAGTCGAGACATTTCAGTAGGTTTGTTATCTAAACAGAGGTTATTTAATCAGTGTTAATTACGGCCACAGTAGAAGTCCTGGTTTGCCTTGTTGGGTAGTACCAGTGTCCTCCAGTCCTCCGTGCTGCCCAGTACTCTTCTCATGCCTCTGCATCCTTCAGGCTTATCAGAAGTTTGGGACAGCATCATGCATCTCTTCAGGAGGCACGCCGTCGTCATGCTGCACTGCTTGTGTGCAGCTAGTGTAAATATGACTGGCCGTGAGCCAGTCGCACACACACGTGTAATCATGTACGTGATGAGGTTGTGCGCCATCAGATGGCACAGGATGGTAATTACAGCACAGGGGACTTTGGGTTATTTTCAGAGAAGCTGATCCGGACTTCAGGATGCACCTTTAAACATCTCATCACATGGAGGAAACAAAAATTCTACAAAAACTTAAAATTGACTTTAGAGAAGACTTCAGCACAGTTTTTAAATGCTTAAAATGTTGTTCTGTTTACACCCGTTAGTTTCAACTTTTAAAGCAATCATTTGTTGTCCAGTGCTCATGTTTCCATCACTCCGTATTCCATAGAGATGGAGGCAGGGGTCCATCTTGGGTGTGACGCAGGCCTGTGTTCATGTCTGCATGAATTCATTTAGTGCTTAACTGGCGTGCAGACAGTAGAAAAAGATGGACGTAACATCTGTCGATGCCGATGAATGGTGTACCCGCATTAGCAGCTGGGGATGCACTGTCTGTGTGAGTTTGATGCAGCACAACTTTGACAGACAGTCGCCCTATAGGCTCGAGCTGTTCAAAGTACGTCGAATTTATAAGGTCACTGCAGGTGAACTCGGCAGATGAGCAAGTGGGGAGAGGTCACTGTTCGAGTGAATGCAGAGCTCTGACAAGCTCCTTGGCAGGCGATGCTGAGACTTGGTCTGGCTTCTGATTGGGGGTCTGCCTGCCGTGTTTTTAACTCGGTCCTCCGTCCGGCTCTCCAGCATCTCAGTGACTGGCTTCGGACTGCAGACACGTGCCGCTATAGAAGGCAGAGACGTGTGTAAGAAACATGCCCTCCCGCAGAAATCGACACCCCCTTCACCACGGAAATGCTTTTAAGCAGCCGCCTGTTTGGGCTATCAGGGGATGGGACATGACTCTCCTTGGGGGCTTTCTTTTTGGCCGGCTGTGTCCCTACCTTGTTAGAATAACAAAATCTGCCTTCTGTTTTCCATGGGCAACACGTCTGTGTTTCAGCTGTATGAACCACACCATTCAGTGAGGCAGGCAGCAGGAAAGCCCCATGTGCCGGGCAATGGGTGCTATGGGAAATGCTTTGGAAGTGAGACTCTTATATTTCTCCCAGCTGAATCATACCCGCTCTAGCACCGGGGGTTCTTCAGTAGGCAGAAAGTTCAGCTCACCTGGTTCCAGTAGTCATTAGGGTTTGCTGATGGAAACCTTCAGATGGGGAGCAGCTTCTGCCTGGCCCTGACCTTCTCGGACTTCAGGGCCTTCAGATTATTGTTTTTCCACGCATCAGCCCCGGCTGCATTTTCCACCCCGATCTGTCTGGTGACTCCTGCCTGGGCTTTTCTGTGCGACCCCCTCCCCAGCTCACAGTTCTCTGATTAACCAGGCCTTTTGATCATCAGAGACACGCATCAGACCTGCTGTGACATTTGCATTTTTTTGGAACGCGGCCCCCACGCACGCTTTCATACACCGCCTTTGTCGATGGCTCGCGGTTTGAATGCGGTGATGGATCTCTCTTGGTTGCATGTTATAACACTTATAACGAGAGCTGCACGGTCAGGAAAGTAACAGCCTAAAGTGTGCCAGGGTGCATTTCCATTTCTCAGTGTAGCAGGTTCAAAGACCCGGCTGTGCCGCTGTTGCGTTGCGCTGTGCATCTCTAGTGAGATGATAGGATAAGTCACATGTTTTACTGCTGTCGTCGTCGATCAAACAGGATCTCAGAGAAGGGGGAGAAGACATGGACATTCTGCTTATTTTTAGTGCCTGATGTCTGTACTTCCCCCTTAATGTTAAAACGCATGTTTTCCCTTTCATCAGTTGCAGATGCATTTAATGTAAAGGCTTTCATCTTTTCGAAACCATTGTGACATACACAATGCAAGAAAAACTTTGATTTGAATAATGTGGGCTGCCAGGTCACTTTAATGTTGGTCACTTTCAGCTTCGTTGTGTCACAGACGTCAGTAGAAACGGATTGCCTGAGCAGTAACCAATAACATGTTTAATTCATATTTTAATTTTTAGATATCCTGTCAACATTTAAACATCACTCGAACAGTATTCGGCTCAGCATTCGGACCCACGGCACGTAGAGCCAGGGCTCAGCATTCGGACCCACGGCACGTAGAGCCAGGGCTCAGCAGTCAGACCCTCAGCACGTAGAGCCAGGGCTCAGCAGTCAGACCCTCAGCACGTAGAGCCAGGGCTCATCCACCTTCTAATCACTTATCCTAGTTAGTGGCCAAATGAAAAACTCACTTAAAATACCTTAAAGAATTTGAAAAAATATTAAGGTCTGCTACAGAGTAATCCTTAGCAGCTACTATGAATGTTAGGAATACCCATTTTTTCTGTTTTTTTTTTTTTTTTTCAAAATTGACAGCGATATGTTATTTCCTTTAACAGTGAGTGAGTGCTCTTGGTTCTGGTAGACTGGATGAACTGGGAGCAGTGCATTTTTCCTTGACTACTGGATGTTTTATGGTGCGATTTAAAAATAATCACATCACAAGATAATATTGTTAATCCAATAATGAACCTAAGTCCAGACTTATGAATAAAGGAACAGTGCTTGGTTAACTTAATGGCATATTTCCTTCCAGTAAACCGAAGGATGCTTTAATCGGCACTGGAAAAAATGGCACCCCTGTGTGCTGGAAGATTCCGTCTCCTTTGAGGGCTGTTGTCTAACTCTTGCAACAGCATTACTCTGTGTGTGTGTGTGTGTGTGTGTGTGTGTGTGTGTGTGTGTGTGTGTGTGTGTGTGTGTGTGTGAGAAAGTGCTTTTCTCCGCAGAACACCAACACAGCAATGGCAGGTCCAAAGAGAACACCTCCCTTGGTAACTTGTCTAAGTTGGTACAGACAGGCACCCAAACAGCCAAGAACTCTGAAGTATCCAGGGAGGCAAATTTAAAGCATATCTGAATCCCTTTGTTGTAGCCAGCTTTCAGATCAACACGAATCACTCTATATATATACTGTAGAACGTAGATACATTTGTACTGTATATACGTATAAAACAAAATCTTTTTTTATGTTGTAGCCAACTTTACACACACACACACACACACACACACACACACACACACACACACACGTCAGTATTTCTAGCCATGTTTATATTACACTGTGGGGACAAAACGTCTCCAGGAGGTAATAAAAATCTGACATTTTTACCTTGTGGGAATATTTGTCAAGTCCCCATAAGGGAAAACTCAATTTTATAAAAATCTGTGAATGCAATCAAAAAACCAAAAGGGCAAAAAGGCTTCTATTTTGTTGAGTTAATTATGGTTAAGGTTAGGGCTGGGTAAGGATTAGGGTTATCATAGTTAGGATTAGGGTGAGACCCATAGAAACGAATGGAAGGTCCCCACAAGGTACATACACACACACACACACACACACACACACACACACACACACACACACACACACACACACACACACACACACACACATAATATATATGACATAAACTTATACATTTTTTTTACACAAAGTCATAGAAACCAGGTTCTGTGTGTGAGGTGAAGGTGTTCTGACAAGATTCTTCAATAATTCATCAACGCTCATTAACATGCATTTCATTGTAATCTTTATCGTGATGTGGTGGCACATCAGGCTTGCAAAAGTGCCATCCTTAATGATGAAAAAGAAAAAATACATAAATAAATAAGACAGTCGTTAGGGGTGACAGCCTGACATTCTATCCCTGTGTTAATACAGAAACCCTGGTAAAATGTAAAGTATTATAAAATACAAAGGAAATGTAGTGCAGCTCTCTTGGCTATCATTTTACAACAGAGAATCACTGATCTCTATCTTTTTTGAATGTTTGTAATGTAATACTTTAATCTACGGGAAACATCCGCTTTTGTAGACAGTTTTTAACAGACTGGCTTAATACCTTTATTGCCATTATGGAACCAAATGTAAACCATATGTAAGCCCAGCTTTACATACTTAGATATTCCAGTCTTTTAGTTTTCAGTGAAATAATCATTCTGTCTACCTGCAGTGCATCCGATAAAATCTCTCTTGTGCGTAGCTAACTCCCCTTGGTAGCTATACAGCGCTTTAATCTGCTGTGTTTTGCTAAGCAAAAACATTCAAAAGATTGGCGCACTTCCTTTTTCATTCAGAGATCTTTCATGTTAGAAGCTGTTTTTCAGGCCATGCTGATGAATGCTACAGGGTTGACCTTGACAAAGAATAAATCGTTCTATTATCGCTGCTGTCAATACGATTCACTTGGTTTTGACTGTTTGACTTTCACTGGGAGTGCAATCAACGCCAGTGAACTTGGGTTCACCGAATCCTCAGATTGGAACTGGATGTTTATGTGGTAAAATATACTTGCTGCAAAATTGGGACATTTTTATTAGGAGATTGGGATTGTAAAGAGATGACGTCAAAGTGGGAATTGGGGGCGAAAAAATAAGACCAAAAATGCATACCAGTGTTGCACAAAGCTGATCAAAACAAGGTTTGCCCCACTCTGGGGAACCGTCTTTGAGCCCCATTGCTGTAAAGTAGCCATTTGTGGTGTGGGCACCATAGAACATGGTGACACGTCTGTCTGCCGGCTGGGTCCCTCTCCCTCCTTGGTGTCTACCAGCCCATGTGAGGAATCGAACACATTTCTCTCCTGCAAGTGTGCCACGTCACATGACTCCAATGGCTCACACAGTCACATGCATCGGGGGAAGTGCTGTCACCGATGTCGAGGGGCCAGCCTATTACAGGATATGATCCCTCAGTTCCAGAGAGGGAGAAATGAGCAAAAAGAAATTAATTCATAAATGAAGGATAATGGAATGCATGCATCAAGGCAGTTAAGGGCTCTCAGGCTGATTACGTTGACATTAATTGGTTTTGCATGATGGCTGAATATGATTCTACAGTAAACCACGTCAGTCCCATTTCGACAGCCAAAGGAAATGTTTCTCTTCTTCTGTTTTGTTCAGGCAGCAGCTTGGCCACAATAGGCCAATCCTCCCCCCCAAGACTGGGAGCACTTCACATTTCATAAAGCAAGTGCCTTTTGCTGTTGTTGTTCATCTAGTGGTTTAATCCATTGCTCGGATAAAGTCTGTTTGCTTAATCATTTGAGATGCATGAAAAGCAGAGCATTCAGCTTGCTAAAGTAAATTGCATGGATCAAATTACGCAAAAACAATGAACCTTTTTACTATTTTTCAGTAATTTGAAATGTTTTTTTGTAGTTTTCGTATAAGGTCGATACCTTGCTGCCCTGGTAAACAAATACTTATTCCATTGCTGATTTCCAGATTCACAGCTCTCTCTAGCAGGAATCCTGAATAAAAGCTTTCTGATCTGTCCTGTGTCCTGGGCCCACGTTCCATCCCCATCTGGTGGGGTCCTACTTTGAGTAAAATGAACTTACGTCACGTGTGAAATCTGATCATGGATAATGGAAAAGAAAATCACCCGCTCCATAGTCCCTCTGAAGAACATAAACCAGTTGTGCTGTTTTGACACCGTAGGAGAGGGGCTGTTAATTAAAAGAAAAAATTTGCAGTCTCTTCTTGTGCGTTTATTAGCGCTTCCATTTATAGATGCGGCGAATCTTCTTTGTGATGCCTGCCGGATTTATAAGGTGTCTGAACGCTTGCTGTTACTGTACATAGTAATGAGTCGCCATTAGCACTGTTATAAGTTTCGGGTTTTGGGACATCTGATGAAAGACTAGGATAGCCCACACATCGCTTACATGATGCAGACAGTCCTCCTCTTCCTCCATCTGCTGGCTCATTGCTTGATTCTCCAAATTGCTAGAATAGACAAGTGTTTGCTTTCCTCTTGGATACCAGCATTTCCTGCATCTCAGGAGACCTTTAATGATTGCCATATTTTGCTTTTTGCTAGTTATTAGTAGTAAATAAGCTCTATTTTCATGGTGCTCAGTGACTGGAGTACCCTCATGCAGAAACTTTTGCATTTTCCTTTATTTCTCCGGGAAGTCCATGCATATGTATGATATCCGCTTTATTCCATGCCTAGTCACCATTTGTTTTTTTCAAGTGTATTCCTTGACAAGTGGCTGCGCATACGGGTATTTCACCCAGCAACACCATAGCAACGTAATTAATTAAGCCTTAAACTTAAACAATTCATGGTAGTGTAAGCTACCTCAGTGCCAAGCACGTGTCTTTTGACCAGCCTCCATGGAGATGGAAGAGACGGACCCAGCCCCACAGAAGTGTATTCGGCTTAAGGACACCCTTAGACTCCTGGAGATTAAAAGAACTTCTGATGTTCCCCAAAACACAGAAACATCTCCCAGTGGAACCATGCCCGTGTTGAGAGGTAGCGTGGCTCACTGTAGACAGTCCTCCATCTACCTTCAGACTTCTCTTCCCAGTCTGGTTCACAAGCCCAGTGGACGTTGATAACACCATTTTCTATTAATGTCTTCTTGGACAGTTTATTGATTTATTAGATAGTATATTTCAGTGAGGTACATTAATATTTAATTATGCTTTGGCATTTCCCTTTTCAGTGTCGATTAAAAACACTGTGACAGAAGGTGACAGTTCTGCAAACGTTTCATTTTCAATTAAAATCATTACAGGCCCCCACTCTGAATCTCATTCGTAGAACTCAAGGCACCTTATTGTTCGTTTGATTTATTTACCTGAATTAGGATCATGTTGTTTAGTGTAACGTTCTGTAGCAGTATGTTCTTTACCCAGTTTGTCACTTTGTCATTTTATAACACTCACGGCCAACCAATCAGTGTGTGTTTGTCATTAAAGCTCAGCAAATAGTCGTGAGCCACATTCAGCTGTAACTTAGGATTAAAAATTTCTAGATATATGCATTTATGTTTGTACAGCTTATGAAGCTTTTTAAAAAAGATGACTGTCAAAAATGTTTTGCTGTTTACATTTTCCTGAAAACTGGGCAAAGAGTTACCTCCGGTGGTTGTCTTTATAATGACTGTAGCCTTTGAAGTGAGGGTGACAGCCTGCTGTCCCTCAGAAATGGGGATAAACACTGTCATGTTCAGCAGCTCCTCTCTTGCCTCACCTGGTCCTTACCGTTCAGTGCATTCTGGAAGGGATGCCCCGGCATGACCCAGAGCCGCTTTGTCTCATTGCAGCTTGTTTGCTGGCCATCGACCGGTGCAGCCTCCACATCTGAGCCATGACCCAAGTGTAGACCCTGGCGATGTTCCAGATTAGTGGCACAGCCTGGGAAACTCAGGAGTCTGCTTCACAGATCTGACCCCTGTGGCATTTCATGAGTTTTTACTCACCCCCTTCAAATCTCACATCACCCCCTTCAGGTCTCACTTCACCCCCTTCAGATCTCACCTCACCCTCTTTAGATCTCACCTCACCCCCTTTCAGATGTCACTTCACCCCTTTCAGATCTCACCTCACCCCCTTCACATCTCTCCTCACCCCCTTCAAATCACACCTCACCCACTTCAGGTCTCACACCATTAACCAGCGATGACTGTAAGGGTCTCCTCTCTGCTGCTCCATGGCACCTGTCCTGCCCAACCCAGTGCTCTGGTCTCGCAGTGCTGTCTCCCGACGGTCTGCCATTTCAGTACACATCTATAGGCAGTCTATATGTTAAAGGGATAGTTTTGTTAACATTTTCCTGGCCCTCATCATAATCAAATTGGGAATTAGCATAGTCATATGCTAAACCATACCGCAAAACAACTACACCAGGCATTGTCAAACTGTCCATGGAAAGAGTATGTGTCTATGGCAAGACTTCTTCAGCCAAAAAAAAAAAATGGTATAATCAAGAGTAGTTTAAAACAAGTCAATGTTTTGTTATAGTTTTGATGTTTTAGTTAGAGTGGGATTGCCTCACTAGCCTTGCCATTCATGGGAGTTTTATTGATGTTCGCAGCTGATTGGCAAGTCAGATTGTCTCATTAGTTGGAGCTCATTCTAGCCCTGCTCCATCTGCGACCATGTGACCGGAGAGTAGAGGGATGATGTTTTACTTTTGTCTTTTTGTTTCAGTTGTTTTAGGCCTGCAATCAGTTAAGTGCAAAATATCAGTTAGCAAATTTTCTGTTTATTTTCATGTAAGGTTTCTTAGGTTTCATTCTTTACTCTTGAAAACTGGTTTGGCTTCTGAGATGGTTTATGGTTTAAAACATATTCTGTTACTCAGATAGTTAGGTTATAATTGTATTGGAAATACCACTTCTATACAACATTCAGTTTTAATTCAGTAATGTCCCCAGAAACAAATTTGATTCAAAATGTCCATTAGAAGTCGAGATCCATGAATCATACGAACATGTAAAAATGATTTTAGGCGTGCTTTAACAAGCGATATTTAAACTACGGGGAAGATTCCTGAAAATAATAAAGCTGATATTAAAACAGCAACATAAGAAAAAATTAAACAGAGCTTCTCTCAAGCAAAGCTACTGGCCGTGGTCTGTGTTTATTACTGACAGTATCCCTTCCCACCTCTGCTGTGATTTTTACACACGGCTCACCTGTGAAACGGCCGCATGGCTCATACCTCTTCCTCAAACACAGACACGCACACAGACACAGCAGTGTTCACACACCAAACCCCCTTTGTCATGTGATTACTTCAATGAATACACGCCGGTATAGAGTGTTGATTTTTTTTTTTCCCCCCCCGTTAGCTTTCATTGTACGGCACACTACACCCCAGAAATGAAAATGTGAGATTTGTAAAGGATTTAACCAACCATAGAAGTCATACAACACAAAAGACACTACAGACCCAATTTTGCACCGGCGCAAAGCGCGATGCAAAGTGGTTTTACTAGTTTCGTACCGGCACATTCCTCATTTTCACACCAAGCGCGCGCACTTTCAAAATAACAAACGATTTTGGGCGCGCTTCCTGCTCGTAGCAGTGGTCTTTTTAAAATGAGGTGCAGCTGGGTGCATTGTCAGCGCGTTGCTATTTTAAGACAGCGAAATGACATTGCGCTTTTGACCAACAAAAACCACGTTTAAAGTCAGTTGCGTATTGTTAAACGATATTTAAGCGGCGTGTTTTAGAAACGTGCGGGTACACAACTCTCGTTACGGACACACTTACATGCTCAAAGTGCACTAATGGTGTTTTGTTATTTTATTTCATTCATATATATTTTATTATAGAATGCAACTTATGGAGAGAAATTTGTAATTTTGAGACAAATTTCTCTCCATATTCCCACACCTGCTTCACCTCGAAAGGCTTAGGTGGACTAGTGGTGCTCCTGTAAATGATTTGCTCCCGCCTTTTCACTTCGCACACGAGCACGTCAGTTTCCTCGGCCGAAAATCGATCTGCTTTGCCAGGTAAACGCACCATTATAATAGCAATCCGCCATAGCTCATGCACCCCTGCCTTTCAAAGGTGAGGTGACGTGCCATTCTGAATGGTTTGTTGTATGATACGCCCAAAACACACCTCTGAATAATTAAGAGCGTTAGGACAACCTTTTTGCGCCTAGCGCTGGTGCGAAGTCTGTTTATTCCGCTGTTAAAATAGCGAAATGGAATCGGACACGCCCATAAATGTTACTTGCGCCTTGCACTTTACCTTTGCATTACATCGTCAAAACAGAGCCCTACGTCTTCTTCCGTTGATGACGTTAATATGCATCGTGTGATATGTGTATGACACTCGCCGTATCATATTTGTAGGTGTCCATTATGAACACTGGAAAAGGAAATGCATGTATTAATGTCGATGTTTGGGTTTCTTTTTGGAGTAGTATATTACCGGCACAGTAGGTGTAAGGACTGGGCAGCCCTACCCTTTAACTAAAACACCCACCTCCCCCCACAGTCACAGTAGAATGGCCTTGCTGGAATGAATGTGGTGGGAGCAAAGAATAGAGCAGAATACAAAATACAATAGTGTGTGTGTGTGTGGCCTTTGGCACATGCTATGAACCTCCAGCACAAAGTCGCTTACTCGCCAGGCCGCACGACCTTCATCTTTCCACAGTGGCCATTGTATTATTACACAGGCTTCTTTCCAAGGTGGTTACTGTATTACCATTCATGTTTTCTAAAACACACTCCAAGTCTCACCCAGTGGAAGGGAAGCATGACTGCTATTAGAGGTCATTTCATACCATTGGTTCTCCTCTGCCTGACTTCCTTGTAGGACCTTCAAAGCTCTGAGTGGTCCTGGAGGATGAGAAAGTATTTTTTTATTCAGATTCCTAGCTTTGAGTGCAGTTTTGTTGTGTCACTTTAGTGGACTTTTGGAAGTGCAGGTCTTCACATCAGACAAAGGAAGCTACCTCCCACATGCAATGTCAGACGCTCCTACAGGAGCTACGCTCCGTCTCCAGAGCTGCCACCACTGACGATGTGCGTCTTGGTGACGGACGCCTCGCTCTGGAGGGAGAACCTGATCGATCATGCCAGTTGGGCTGACAGGGTATATGAAGTGGGCTCACCAATGCCGAAGTGACCAAGAGCACTGGGGAAGACCCAGGGACACCTGCAGACCTCAATGTGGTGATGGAATGTGCATCACCTGTGACCTGGTCTTTTTGACCACTTTGAGGAGCCGTACTGTACACTGGGATCGTACAGAGAGTGAGGTTTACGAAAGATGTCTTCCAATACACATTTCAAGGCCTTCTTATGCTTTGCAGCTTCAGAGACAGGATTGGGTTTTGGCTTGACTTCAGACCCCCTTTCAGAGAGTGCAGTCTGGCTTCCTGACAATTTGACAGTCTCGGTGTAAAGCTGTGGTCGATGACGAGCCTATAGCACTTACATTGTTTCGAGGCTAAATTTGCAGCCATGGATTGCCTATGTGACCATTCCTCATAGATGACAGCCTAAATCACAGTTCTTTATCCTGCGCTTTTCAAATCATTTCGCTTTTGTTTCCTTAGCCACTGCTCTTGTCCTTAATGGCCTGCAAAGTTAACCTCACAAAATGTTGCAAACACTTAAGAAATGTCTGTTTAGTCCACTCAATATCACCAGTTTGTTCAGAAAAATGTAAGAAATAGGTATCGTATGATGTTTTGTTTCCCCCTGTCAGTTATGCTAAAGGATTCTTAAGTATTGATGTACTTTAGTGACTCTGGTTGTGGCAGAGCTCTGCATCACCTCACTGATCAGGGAGGAATCGTTGTGTGGGTGACAAACTGAATTAACCTGTCACTTTGGCAGCCTGGATAAAATCAATGGATAAAAAAAATAATAAAATGATCCGAAGACAGCATCACAAGCTAAATCTCCAGCCATCTAGCTCACTGACACGTTCTTGTCCAGGAACGGCACTGTAGTTTGGATGCAATCTCCCATGACACCACCTGCTGTCTTCCTTCGAGTATAAGTCAATCACATATTGAAGCTCTGACAATCACTATTATATAGTCACTGTGTATTTTTGAGAGAAATTCTGCAGTCCGATATGGATTATGGATTTTTAAGTTACAGGCTGGAGGTTCTTTTTTAAAACCATGTGTTTACGTGGTGGGGGGGATCCCCTTTTTGGAATATCAAGAAACAGCACTGGCATGCAGGAACTCAATAAAAAACACCCGGAATTTGATAGGAGTGCTGAATGTGTCTCAAAACAATTATCTTAATGGCAAAAAGCAGAGCGTGCTTTGGCTGGAGTTGTGTTGCAAGTCCAGGTTATCTGCAGTACTTCCCCCCAGTGGGCCCTGAGTGTGTGTTGAACCACCAGCTTCTTCATCACCTTACAAACCTGGCTGCCCTGGGTTCTTTGCTTGGCAGTATAGTGGTGAACACCCGGCCAGGCACTTTAAAGACCTAATTGCCATCGACCTCTGGGGAGGTGTCAGTGAGTGGTCAGTCACTCAGAGTCATGGCGTCCGCTTGGTGTTGACACACTAATCCTGTCTCTTTATCTTCCCTTTCATGTCAGGGTTTCTGTCCCCCGTCCTCCAGGCCTTCTTCCCACCCTTTCTGACATCTGGCGCAATCGGTGTGCGCTGTGCTTCCGTAAAGAGATGAACAACGGTCTCGTTCTGAGCTGTCAGTCCCACAACCTTAATTAGCCCCCCTTGTCACTTCATTTCCTCTGGTGTGACAAATGTAAATTTAGGAAGGCATTCATATTCATCCAGTAACAGCAAGGATCAGTCCCTCCTCCTTAATACATAATGTTTTATTAATCTCCTCCTGTGCTTAAACTATCCTCCTCGTCTAAAAAAAGACCATGGAGGGTGATTTGTTTTTATCTATCATGCAGTCTTCTGGAATCCCATCTCCTCAAACGATCTTTCTGAATTCTACCCATTTGTAAATAACTATGTAGATGTGTTTCTTCTTTCCTAGGACTGAGGTACAAGTTGATTATCATGTGCATAGTGAGCAGATTTCACAATTGTAGACCTTTTAGCAGGGGTCATTCTGGATGTGTGATTTGAACATTTTTTTTTAACTGCTTTTAATTTTTTTTTTTTGCTGATGCCTCCTTTCTGGATAGGTGGGGCATTGGCAATGGTTTTTTGAATTATTCAGACCAGGGGGGCTTAGGTAGGGCATAGCCAGGTTTTAAAAACGTGAATTTAAAGTGGCTCATTTTTTAAAGATGGCGTGATATCCGGACTTAGGATTAATACAGTTTTTTTTTTTCTTTTTTTTTGAAATCATTAATTTAGACACCTATTCAGCAACCTGTTTCTCGACTTTGGGAACATTTCTGTGTATGGAAAAGCTGGACAGGCACGGTTGCAGAATAGGCCATTGCATATTTGCATAAAAGAAAGGTCTTCAGCTATGAGAAGAGGTTTGATATGATGGTAGGGTATCACCAGTTAAAGTCTGATTGCAGGTGATAAGAATGCTGTGTGAGAGAAGCAGAGGGGTGACAGATTAATCTAGTTAAGTTTTGGGGTACACCATAGTTTCATGGGAATGCTTTGTGATGGGGTTTCTACATAACATTTCTTATGACCTCTGTCTTAGTTTAATCTTAGAAATTGGTGACTGGGGCTGCTCAGAGACTTTGGTAGCACCTCTTGAATATCTCACAGATATGACCAGTTTAAACTGAGCCAAGGTGGCAAGTGCACTCCATCGCCTACCTGGAGCATCGTCTCTGGTGGCCTGGTCTCTCAGATGGTGGTGATCCTGGAGAGCATCTCCATAGAGAAGTTACTGTGCTCCACATGACAGCAGCAGTGTAGAAGATTGGAGCCATTTGTACTTGTTTGGATCTGCAGAGCCTCCATGTTCTTACTTTAGCGTGGAGGGGTTTCAATCAGTGAGTGCTCTTTAGATCCTTAACTCGATTTCCTGCCATAAGCCTGCCAAATGCAAGATTACTGAAAGAGAGTGCAAGACCAGATCTTCATTTGAAAGAGGCCCAAGCAGCACCTTTTGATCTGGCGGCGTAATGTTCATTATATTCATGTAATTATTGGTTCATTTATAACAAGCAAACCAGAGCTCCCATCCAATCCCAGTTATCAGTATTGATCTCCTAAGGCAGGAAGCAGATTTGCAGCCATTAATCGTGCAGTTAGACCAGGTGAGGAGCTCCTGAAAGAGACCAGCTTAAGGTCTAATCCAGTCCTGGTTCCATCCATATTCTGGACCATGGAGACGAGGATTTGAGAATCACATGCACACGTGTTTTTCCTCTGCGTACTCCGGTTTCCTCTCGTGTTCCAAAGACATGCCATTGGGCTAACTGGCATCTCTTAGTTGCCCGTGGTGTCTGATTGTGTGAGTGTGATCGTGTTTTCGCCCTGCAATGGACTGGCATCCCGTCCAGGGTGTACCCCAGCCATGTTCCCTGTGCTGCTTGGGATGGGCTCCAGGACCCCCTCGGTCCCTGACCAGGGTAAGCACACACTGGCTTTTTACAGTCTGGTCCTCCACAGTCTGTGGTCTGGCATCATTCTCTACCTACTAGTCCAAGGAAAGAAAAGGAGAAAAAGAGACAGGCACGAGCACACATTGATTTGGAGCATTGGACCAGCATTGTTGTATGGTGTAGGCATTTTCCAAACACTGAGGAATGCTGGGAAGAGAGGAAGCAGGAAATGCACTGAAACATTCATTTAATGTAGCTATCAGAAAGCACACAGGACCAAAATGAGACCGCAGTGAATTTCATTTGTACAGATCAAAGTTTGTAGCCAGTGACTGAAGCACATGTTCTAGAGATGTATTTCTGTAAATGTTTCAGCTTTAAATCTGCTTTCTCATTGTCAAGTTATTTTTTGGCACTTTTTAGGATTCATACTGTCTTGGCTCAGCATTCTGTTAAAGATGGTTACCCACCCCAGCACATATTTTCCTAAATGCACAGACACCAACGCACACGCATAACTCATTTTTTACCAGTTGGTTGAATTTATTTGCCGACTGGAGACTTTCTGAACAAGAACATTGATTGTTTTCTTGTCTCAGTGGGAACTTTCCTGGCACATCTGCATTGGCGGAGTGTAATTATCTCCGCCAGGAAGTGGCATTACTCTCTTCCTCTTTGACTTGGCGGCACGGCAGGGGCCATGCTACAGGAGTGGCAGTCGGTGGCGGCTGTCAGGCAGAAGGCGGTGACTTATTCATCAGGCCAGAGGTACACATCCTGGCTTAGGAAATGTCACCTCCCAGAGAGAGGTTAGGGGGGAACCTGGGGTCCACGCAGCGATCGATGCTGCTGGCCCCTCCCCCACCGTGCCAGCATGGTGCCTGGGGGCCCAGCGGCACTGGGTGTAGGGATTGGATTGAGGGGGTGCCGGCTCAGGGGGGCCTTCCGCACTCGTGGCCACCTCACGGCGTAACCCGCTGTGACTCTGGGGCACTACAAAGGGGCTATGCATTTTATCACACACTGGAACCGACCATGTGGCTTTAAATTAAAGTTCAGAATTAACATGGCTGAATTTTGTGTTGAAATACAAGTGTCAATCTGGTCCTAAAGTGGACGGGAGCGGTCCAGTTGTGAATGTAGGCCATCAGCGATGAACAGCTGTGTATGCCTTACCTGCAGAGCTTGAATATCGTGATCAGTGGTGTGATCATACCTCACTAGCTTCTACAGGTAGAATCGAAGTCCACTTCTTCCTCTCAGGTCCACTTCGCAGAACCCAGTTAGAAAACGCTCCAGATTATCTTCTTAACTACTGTAATGGTGGGAGGAATGACTGTGGTTATCACAACGGTAAAAGAAACGCAGCACGCAATACCACATCTACCCATAGGATCAACTGGTTTCCCTAAAATTCGAGGGCTAACTTTAAGAACTAATGGAGCCAGCAATAGAAGTCATTTTAAGTTGTTTGTCCTCCATTTTGTCTTCTGGTGCAGTCCTTCCCTTTCGGGCACATGTTGCGTTGCAGCGAAGGTGTGAACACCACGGTCACAGATGCGACCTACTTTCTGAGCCTCTCCGTTGAGGCTGACACGGTGTTGCATCCAAGAGTGTCAGTGGGGCGGCCGTGGTTTTGCTGTTTCCGTTGTCGGTTCAGAACGCAGCATCTAACGACCTGGTACAGGAAATAAAATTGTTCTGCATGAAAAAACGTGATTTTTCATATTTATATAGCCATTTTGCTAAATAAATTCCTTGTCTGGACTACACCATTCGCATGCCAGTCCTTAGTCTTCTTCAATGCTACACTTGTAGACCATGCACTGTTGACTACAGAGTGATGATATTACATATAATTGTGAAATGTAGCAGGTCCTTATCTCCCAGATTCAGGCAAGCACACTGTTAAGTCATCAGGACCACCAGAGGATGGCAACGTCACACTTTAGGCTCACGTCTCCACCCATGCATCCTGATCAAAGGGAAGACTCAGATGCCATTGTTGGGGAGAATGCAGTACTCAAATGTTCTTGTCATATTTACTCAAGATGTTAAATGTTAGATGGTATGCTGGCTCGGTAGGGTTCAAATCCCACTTCTGTCATCCCACGTCTTGATTATACATGTTCTCCCTGTGCCATAAAGGTTTTCTCCTGCAGTCCACAGAGACACATTTAAGGTGAACAGTTCCTAAATTCTCCATAGTGTGTGTAGGTTCCCTGTGATAACCTAGGACCACAGCCCTGAACTGAATAACTGGTTTAAAATGAGGCTGTCATTTCTTTTTGCATTGAGCAGCCTTCTTTTAGGCTCACGTTACAAATTGGACGTTGTGTTTCTACTTAAAAAACTCAAACTTCACTCATTTTCACCAGCGTGTTTCTCAAACACCTTCAAGCAGCTGCTTCTACAGGCCAGGAGGCTCTTCTGAGTTCCATTCTTGTTCTGCCACTTGTGCCGCAAGTACACCTAGAGGATAGCAGGTGGAGCAGCCAGACCACCTGAGTCATGTGGTAGAACGAAGACCTCCTGTCGTGCTCAGTAGCATGTCCATCTGCATGACTGCCAATCTGTTGCCAGGCGCTAATTGTCATGAGGATCCTAACTGGGGTGGAACTGAAGGAAAGGAGTGACAGTCTTTAGCCAGGGTGGCATCATGGAACCAGCATATCAGGGGGAGATGGGGCAACCCATGCGAAGTGCTTCTCTCTTTCACTGCTTTAATCTCGTCGTTAGCAAAGAATTACTAATACAGTACAACGTGGGTTATGTGAATGTCAATAATCCCCCAACCCAAAAAAAATGTAAATATTGGTATTAGCTTTTAGCAATCTGGATGTTATGTTGTAGTATTACTCTTGCTTCGTGCGTTTGTGTACGATTATTTATTTGAAGATGTATACCGTATGGCAGAGAAACAGTCCTGTCATTACAGGAGTTAATA
>JAACJT020000075.1:6443352-6508199 GCA_009936485.2 Gymnarchus niloticus
TCTGTACACTTCACGCTGCGTGTATGCACTGCACTCTGTATGCTCTGATGCTGTGTGTATACACTTACACTCTGTACACTCTGATGCTGTGTGTATACACTTACACTCTGTACGCTCTGACGCTGTGTGTATACACTTACACTCTGTACACTCTGATGCTGTGTGTATACACTTACACTCTGTACACTTCACGCTGCGTGGTTCATGGTTTTCCACTCACCTCGTTCTTATCTCCCAAAAAACAGCCGGTGGGGTGCCAGTCTGCACTGGCAGGGTTTTCCAACATGTGAGGAACAAGGAACAGGATTTTCAATTTCACTGTCTTTTCTCAGAGGAGGAGGGAGAGAGAGAGACAGCTTAATGTATATAGACTGAGCGAGAGAGAGAACATAATGTATAGACAGAGGGAAAGAGAGAGAGAGAGCTTAATGTACAGTATATAGACTCAGAGAAGGAGAGAGGTAAACGTGCTGGCCCTGAGCCAGAGTGCACACAGAGCTGAGATGGAGGATTCGCAACCCACAGAAGCTGACCCTGTGGCACACTGCCCTTCTGCCCTGGCACCCTGAGGTGATACTGATGGACATCTGCTTGCCTCCTCAGTGGAGGCCTCGTTGCTGTACCCGCTGAATCACACGTGTGCCCTTCTGTCCACAGTCTGTTCGCTCTGAGAGGCAAGTGTGTGTGTGTTCCCAAGCTGAACCGCACCATGCGTGACTGACCTCAGTAACACTTCCGTCCAGCTGTCCCTTTTCTGTAGCTACTTTTCCCATCGATGTCACGGTCAGTTGGGGCCCTGTGACAGGACCTATGGGGCACATAGCAGTAACTAAGCCCAGATGTCAGTGATGTCACCTAGTAAATACAGTTCTGCTTTCATGTGGAATCTTAATGGACTGCTTGATACATTGAAAAAACCATAGCATATGCCTTACCTACCCATTCAGCTTTATCTTTTTACCATATTCGTGCCTCCCTCAAGGGTACAACAACAGAACCCATTCTAGATTGATAACTTTTTGTTTTTTAACCACAAAAGCCACCTTCTGCCTCCACACCAGTCCAAACATAGTCCCTGGAAGACAGTACTAGATGGGTCTGGGGCTCCATGGTCATGCGAATGCTGAGCCCCAGGGTGTCGACTGGCTGTGCCGGCATCCTTGGCCGGCTTGCGCGCTGTCTCCGAACCTGATACCAGGGTCGTCCGAGGGACTCAGCCCTTATATTGTTATATCTGGGCAACAGGAAAGAAAGCGTTGTCTCTGAGCAGTTAAGGATTATGGGTAAAAAAAAATAAAAAATCACTCGCGGGGGCCTTTAAAAAATGTCACTACCCTAATTAAAGTCTTTATTTTTTTCTTTAGTATCTCAAAACACAGGGACATTTTTCATAGTATCTCTTCGGTCTTTGATTATATGCAGTAAATTATCACCCTGTAGTGTATAAATAATAACAACTGCTGAATATAATGCAAGTCATATGCAACCTATACTTAAGTGTACTTAACCTCCTGTTTTATCTTTGCCGTTGGTCACATCCGTGGTAATGTACCTACTTTGTCTGCGAGGTACTGATAGGTCAGCTACAAGTAGCCATTAAAAGTTAATGCTTGTTTTATATGTATAATTTACTTAACTCATTAAACATTTACAATGCCAAAGCCAGGAGAAAAAGCCCTGTGCCTTTTCAGGATAATGAAATGTGAAAGCTGCTGTTCGTTACGCATTCTGTAGGTCAATTACAGATATTACTCTACAGTGTCCTGCTGCAGGGCGTAATCTTGCTGTAGCTCTTACATTTCTGTTGTTTTTTTTTTTTGTTTTTTTTTTTTTCCTGTCCTTTCTTCCTTGGCAGCTTTTGCATTTTTTTGTGCGACAAACCAGGGCAGTGGAAAGCTGTTTATTGTACAATGGAGACTCTTCTCATTTCAAACACACCCAGGTTTTGCCACTGGTATTGCGGATTGGTTGCTTGGATACCTTGGAAAATGAATATTTGTTATTCTGTAATAGCGAACACTGTAATGTTGCTTGCACACAAACCTGGGATCTTAGGTGATCATTTAAGTAGCACAGTTGTGGGGAAGATATTGCACAGGATTGATAGAGGAAACACAGAAGCAATTACGCACCAAGTGTCTGCTGAATATTTTACCAAGTGTAAGATATAGAAAGCAATTACTGCTGTAATTTTCGTTGATGCTGATACATTCTCTGCGTGTGCTGGTGTGTTTTAGGGTATAGGGGGATATCTATTTTGAAATTAGGGTTCAGAATGCAGCTTCACATTTTTATTGCAAAAACCAAGAATGAGAATTTTGTCCTAACAGTAGAATCTCTTGGGTATAGTGCCGCATGATGAAATATTCCATGTTTTAATATACTGTAGTTCAGGAGAGTAATGTTTGGTCCCACGGCAAACCGGAACTCAGTGGCCAGCACAGTAGGAATTAAATGAAACTTTGTAGAAGTACAAGTATATTGGAACACGTGTTTATTTTCACCCACATAAAGCTTCTTGCACTCTGAGGTTAGAACCCCGGGATGTTCGTTTACCCAGCACACCAGGGTGGTTTTGGGGTCAAGGACCTTTTGCTCGAGGGCCACTTTTGCTGGTTATGGGATTTGAATCGGTGACCTTCTGGTCACTGCCAGCACACCGGCAGAGTCATAAGCTACTCCTAAGAATGGGAACGATGGCAGTTTGTGCAAGTCCCGAAGGAACGAGAAGGTCCTACCGCCGTCTGGAAAGTGTCACCCGCAAACCGGGGTCAGTCTTCACACGGCGCCGACTGGGGGGTGACCCACGGGGTTTCAGATGCGGGTCTCTTGGGCATTTGAAGGACTTATCAATGTTTGAGGTGGTGTGACGCTGAGTCTCTGAGAACGTGAGGGAGGCGTGCACTTTTCTCTTTCCATAGAGGAATATCGCAGGTGTTTAAAGCGTTCCCGTCCGCCAGGTTTTGGCAAATCTCTGTGGGCTTTCAGTGAACGGCCCCTAATTCCACATAATACCAAATGAAATACAGCACACGTCTGGTTTGCTCCAGAATGAAACGGCCTTGCCATCGACAGCAGTAAGTCTGTCACATCCGGAGACAATGTCTGCTTATGGCACGGACCTGTCTATGAAGGGTAAGGTGATTAATCACTAGTTTTGTCACTATTACAGATTAAAGCTGGGATCTTAGACAGACACTAATTGTAGATAAATTCAATACTTCTGCAAGTGTAGCCAGGAACCTTTTTCATGTGACCTCTGTACGCCACTTGATTTGTTCACTTCCTGTCATTCCAATCAATCTACGGCCGTGCTGTGTTCCCGTTGGTCCGGTTGGCCACGAGAACTCGGCTGAATGTTGGCACCAGAAGTCCTCTTCGGTCTCCAGTGCCCCCGAAGGGCAACGATGTGAAACCACATTTTTATGGTGATGCAGTTGAGCTTGAATATATGAAGTATCACCCTTACCCAAAAAACACACATAAACAAAGAAGAAACATACAAAAATCACTTGAATAAAGAATAGATGTAGTGAGAGTAGCAGGATGAGCAGGCCGTACTTGGAAACACTCAGATCCTGTGCCTTTATTCCACTCCTGATCCATGAAGGGACTTCATTGCGTGGCTGAGTGTCATACATTGAAGCTAATCACACAATACACTGATGATTGAAGCTGGTGGCCAAAGCAGCAGAAGGAAGAACCAACCCATCACTGCACAGGTGGCGTCGGGGAGAGTATGACACCCCCCCCCCATCCTACCCCATATCTGTGCCACCACTTCACATAAGCTTCCAAGATTAGTCACAGGATAAATCTTGAGGAGATAATAGCCAGTCAAAAGCATGATTATGGACAGTGATAACGGCGTTGGTAAAAATAGCATTTGTAAAGGGCTGATTCTTCATTCGCTGTCATGGGCACACGTTTTTATCTCAGGCGACTATTAGAGAAGCACCGGCAACCCAGCCCCCACTTTGGTGAGCTGTTGAAGATGAAGTCATGTGGAGAACAGCTGAGACCTGGATGGCCAGCATCTCGGCCGGACCTACTCTCACCCGGCACATTTAAATCCAATTACTGCAGCTAGCTTGCATTACCAAAGATGGAATTCAGAACCATGCTTGAGGAACTCCCCAGGTTGACCTTTAGCTGGGTCTGATTTGGGAAGAAGGTTCACTTCTTTGTCATGAATGATTACCTTCTGTATCTTACTTTCACTCGGCAGTTTTGAACAAATAAAAAAATTAAATGGCGGAAATAGAATTCAAATTTGCTGTACTTCCCTCCTCCTCTTATCTCCAAGGATGAGCAAGAAGCTTTTTCGAAATGTAATTTTCTGTAATTACCATGAGATGTTACTTTAGAGCTTGCAATTATAGGAGAAGGATACACTGCAGATAATTCACTTGGTATTTAGTTTTGTTTGACATTCTAGCTTGTTCTTCCATTTGTTTGCAGGACCCCAGAAGCAAGCACAAGTTTAAGATCCACACCTACGGGAGCCCGACCTTCTGCGACCACTGCGGGTCACTGCTGTATGGGCTCATCCACCAGGGGATGAAATGCGACAGTGAGTGGGCAACCGGGGCGGGTTCAAGGTGACGTGGGGAACGGAGATCCTCACGGGAAACGTCTGAGTTCTTTAAATCAAGCAACAGTCATCGCATACCTCACTGTTAAAAACCTTTGACAGAATCCAGGTTGCCCCTGTTTATTGTAGCTTCATTGTAGCTCTAGTTAAGTCTAAGTGTGATGGAGGCCGTTTTGATTGAGTTTTCTATTAACAAAGAGTAATCGGTGGCAGCTGGGCAGATTTTGCCGTAAGGTCTGAGGTTCTTCTCTTACCCATCTTGACTGGTTTCTTCCACGTTGGGCTCAACTTACCGAGCCAAGCAGAACAACACCATACTATACCTTGGTATAATATCCTCCTATCCAAAACAATCAAGCTGACCATTGTGCCCATTTGTAGAGCTCCATAGACTTGACCTGAAGTAAAGCTTACTTCAACAAGTGTCTGTATTGTGAGCTTTATGATTAACCGCTTGTTGATGAGGTCATTTTTTTAGTCACAAGTCCTGTGCGAAACTTGCTAGTCAGGCTAGGTGGTTTTGGTATTAACCTTCTACTGCTGCCTAATTACATGAGATAAGCAAAGCAAATCTATTTAACCTTTTTTGAAAATGTGAAATTACAACTATTTCTCAATTAAAATTTAATAAAGAATTGTAGCCTAATCCCAAACTGTATGGCAAAATACTGACTGTTTCCTACTATATTTACCTAGAAATTTTAAAATAACAGCCAGAATGTGGTATATTCATTCATAGTTTAAATATATATATTTATAAATTTAATGTTAAAAAATGAGTCTTGAAATGGTTTGAAAGGAATTCCATATAGCCTTCTGACTCCTAATCTCACTGATAAAAAATTACATTAACTTGTTAAAACCACTTTGACTCTCCACCAGAGCAGCCATTAAAAAGTAATTATGGCTGCAGGGCCCAGTTAAAAGAATATTGTGTTGTGTATGTCAAATCACATTCACGTTTTGTTGTTTTCTGATTTTTGTCAGCATATTGGTTATGTAGAGCAGTAAACAGATTAAAATGACAGTAGACGGACAAATATACATCAGTCAAGCAGTCGGTTCCTTGGCAGCTGGACTGTCTTCAATTTTAAATCCATTCTTAATTTTCTGATGTCTTTTCTTTTCCTGAAGACGAATGGCCTCCCAAGGTGACACCTTGGCTGCCCATCCCAGACCTTTGTGTCTTTTCTCCTTCTATCTCTCCTTTTCTTACCGTTGTCGCGTGGGACTACGCACGTCTCTGTCTCACACTGAATGGGCGGTGGGTCAAGAGAAGTCTGAAGTTCTGCAGGAGGATCCGAAGGAGGCAGAATCCCTGCACAATAGGACCAACCTCGTCAATACTACACAGCAGCCAGATCAGATAGACACAGCAGTCTTAAATAAATGGGTCCCTAAGCACACCAGTCGACTAACACCTTACTATTCGATGTTCCCCTCCACAGCCTGCGACATGAACGTACACAAGCAGTGCGTGATGAATGTGCCTAGCCTGTGTGGCACCGACCACACAGAGCGTCGAGGACGGGTCTTCCTCAAGATCGAGGTCAACGGAGACAAGCTCCACATGACAGGTGGGCAGAGCCCCTCACGCCGAACCCAGGCCCGTCCGATGAACACCATTCGTTCTGCTGGGTGTCAGCAGTGAGAGTTGCTTCTTTTTAAAGCATCTCGGGATCGGCTCAAAGAGATTGGGGTAATTTTGGTTTCATGGGAGAAGCATTAAATTACTGATGGAACGAGTTTGGGGGAAATGACGGAGATTACACGAGATGAAACCGGACGGGGCTTTAAATTCAGACAATGCAGCAGGACAGACGAAAAATAAGCCGCATGAATTCTCCCAGGTTTTATCTAGATTTAAATGCAGCTTCTGTAAGGTAGTGCCGGAAAGAGCTGAGATTTACAGAGAACACCTGGACATGCATTTCCCAGATTCCTGTGGATTACAGTCACCGTCCTCCAGGTTACTTTGCTCTATGCGAGTGTTCACATTGGTCTGTTTTATTTTTCTTTGTCTCTTTGGGTTAAAAACAACACAAGAGATGCCCAGATTTTTTGTGTCACTGCTGCTTGTTGTATTTATTCCCGTCTTACATCAGGTTAGCTCAAAGAGCCTCAGTCGAAATCGTAACCATCCCGTTTTGGGTGCTGGGTTTTGACGCATCCGTTTCTTCACAGCGGCTCTCTCCCCAGTTCCCTAAATGCCGAAATGCGTGAGAGGGAAGGATCTGTTTTTCTGTGATAGTTAACGGGGATCCCGCTTTATTATCACTCCTGTCCCTGTGCTCTTTAAGGAGACAGCACTGAGCTGCCTGGTTAAATTGAAAAGCAACCCAAATATTTACCTGTCACTCTGTTGGAATATATCAGACGCGGTCTTCACTACCGTGAGCTTGCCGTCGGGAAGCATAAAGAGGCAGACAAATGGGGGCTATGCTAAATGAACTTTTGTTCACCAGAACCAGGCACCTTATTTCGAGCAGCCTGTACAGATTTCACTTTGCTTTGAAATATGAAACGTGTGGCAGAGATCTGTCTTTTTGAAATAGATTACTTTATCCCATTTTGCTTTTATAATTGATTAAATTATCAAGCTGTGGTGTGTTGGCATTGGTCCCGGTGGCTGTGAAATGTAAATAAACAAATATTATAAGTGACAAACATATGCAGCTTCAACATCACGTTGTCTTTAGTATCTGGACAATAGTATATTTGCTGTACTATAGAACATTTGAGTTATTAGTCATGAGTGCATGGCTCCAGAACCCTTTGGAGGGGGAGAGCCCTGAGGTTTGAAGCTTGTCCTTTAATGGTTATGTTTCATTGTGATGCTTAAAAGTCCTCACAGTTGGCTTAGAGAAGGGGAATGAAAAGGCAAAAAGCACAGTGTTTTTATTAACACTTTAAGAGTCACCAGAGTGAGATAGTAGATGAATCTGCTGATGCTCCCAGCATGCTCTGAGTCTGACTCACATGGGGACCGTCCCATCTTCGAGACCGTGTGAAGCCTTCTTTGGGCCGGCCTTTAAGGGACGGGCTCACTTGACCTTGGGCCAATGAGAACGGAGATCCATCATCTCATTATTGCCATGTTTTCTTTCTCTTTTCTGTTTCTTTTTTTTTTTGTTGCTTCAATTCTTTCACTTGCCGCATTATGTCTGGTGAATCTGTTATAGTGAATGTATGTAAATATCTGCCCTGTCTGTTTAAAAGCAATGGAAATTAAAATAAAAGAACAGATTTGTTTATAAGCTTTTGACATAACATCTAAATAACAGCTGGAATTTCATATCCTTAGCCAAGAGCAGATGAAGGTCTTCTATGCCAGAATAATTAAGCACGTTATGTACATGTGACGTAATAAAAGTGAGAGACGTCTGCTGGAATCCCTGCTCATGAACTCACTTGGAAGATTTTTCTGACCTTTAATTGATGTTAATTTCACAGCACCCCCAAAAGAATCCCCTAAACATTCTAGTCTTGGATAAACCCTTAGACTAGGCTCAGTTTAGACATGGTTAGGCACAGGAACATACAGACTTTGTACACAAACTGTGTGAAGCTGTGTGTTAATGCAAGCTAAAAGATACTCTGCAGAAGAGATTATGATCTCGCATGACCCAAGAAATGACCGTTTCCTGTCCCTCCCCAAAAGAGCCTACCCATTAGCCTTGATGGGATTCCACAGTACGGTGGCTCTCTCTGAAATTGACAGATAGTATCATTGTGCCACCTCCCATTTCTCTGGAAATATCAAACATATCCTGCTTCAGACTGGGACTGAACGTACACCACAACAAACCAGAGCTGCATAGTTCCACTCAGATATGCACGGGCCATGTTGCAGACGTCAGGATGCGAGACAGGATATGACCTGCATATGTGACGTGACATGCTGAGGGTGAGTGACCTGCTTGCGAAATGCCAAGAAATGACATGGAAGCATGCGGCCTCAAGCAAATTCTAAACACCCGGGGGTGCGGTCTGTACACAGCAGTGAATGACACCACTTGACTGGTGTAGAAAAACTTCATTTGCCAATTGGTTGGAGCTGTAAGGTGGCACGGAAGGCACCAGAACTGTCCTCTGTGGTGCCCTATATACGGTCCCCCCGTCTTCATATCAGAGGCTATTTCCAGTATGTCTTGTAGTGGTCCTGCCCTAGTGGACCCCCCATGCTAAATGCAGCCTTTACACCCCATCATCTGGGCTCAGGGTTCCAATGCAGCCACACCCCTCAGTTGTCTGAAATGAGGAATTGCCAAAATTGGAGAGCGGAGGCTGTGTCCCGGACAATTTGGGGAGAGAGAGAGAGAGAGAGAGAGAGAGAGAGAGACGCACGTAGTAAATTGTCAGCGGCTTGTTTTTGTCGAGACAGAGAAAAGCATGGCCCCTTGTTCCAAAGATGCTGACAAACTCAGGGCTTGTGCACGTGTACCACATGCCCCCCTCCACTCCACCATTCTCCTTCTGTTCATTGTTCCTCTTTTTCTTCCCTTCTACTTTAGTCTGTCTGTAGAAATTGCTGTCACTGCAGTTCGGGGGCTGGGGCCACAGAGACAAAAGCACAACTGTTGAACAACAGGGGGGGCTCTTTAGTGACCCCGTGACAGAGCAGGCTGGGCGGACGCGGACGGGAGCCGAGCACGTCCTCTCCTAATTATCGCTAGTTATATCCCACCACTCTGTGGTTGTAGATGGAATGCGGGCAGACAGACGTGCTACTTTCCCTGATATTATTTCCTTGTGTTTTATCAGCAAGCGCTCTCCTCGTGCCCTCGTCTCGGCACGACCCGCGGAGAGGAAATTTAAAAGCTTCTTACATAATTCATCATTAATATCGCTGATTGCACCAGCCTCTTCCCCGTGCCCTCACCCTTCTTGCTCCGAGCTGGAAGGAACCCTGGGGCTGTTGAGAATTTACACGACACTGGGCGAAAACACGAGGCCCCATTGCTTAGGATAATGTGCCCGAGGTTCGCCATTAGCATTGCTGCTAATTACTGTTCCCCATCTTTTATTTAGCCCCGCCTGTCATAAGTCTTGCGCTCCATAAGACTAATTGCCCACACAGTATATTATGGAGGCAAGAGTTTGGTCCTAAGGTGAGCAGGATGTCAGTTTACTTAAAGGAGGTGGGCAGCCCTACCCATCCAAGCTACAGCAGGATAATATCCCCCCCACAGGGGCTCCAGGGCAGGGATGGGCACATGGCTGACTGAGACTGACCTGCCTAGGGAGCTTGACTGCGTTCTGCGGCAGGGATTCTGTGACCGGCGTCAGCCAGAATCTCGAGCTTGAATCCATTGTAGCTGTCCTTCATCACAACATGTACCCCTGCCTTGTGCCTGTGGCGGGATCCTGACCTCCTCCCGGGTTCCATGACCAGGATAAGAATCACTGAGGATCATCACCAATGGACAGGCACCCGAGAGAAGACACTGTGGCTGCCCTGCCTCTCACCCTGCAGACACAGTCACTTCTAACTGCTGCCTGTTAGGCCAGTCAGAGACTCCAGGAGAGACAGCCGTGTAATTAAACTGAAAGTTCTTTGCTTTTCTCGGTGCCTTTTCATTTTTGGCAGCTCCCTGTTTTGGCTTCTGTTTCATCCGCAGGCTTTGTCATCCCTGGAAGGCCATAGTTACGGTCCTAAAGACAAGATAAGGAGAAAGGCTGCTACGGCCTTTGGGATGGTAGCGAGTGAGGCTGACCATCAGACCGTGCTTTCACAGGCAGGCCTCTGTCCAGACTCACACGCCGTACAGTCCGGGTGGCCGGCAGCGTGACGATTAGGGACTGGCAGGCCGCTGCTCTGGGTCTGAGTAGGGGCCCTGATCTTGTGGCCATGGACAAGGCACTCGTATTTAGGCCGAATCAGTCCAGTCAGAGCCGAAGCTGTATAAATAAGAACTGCGAGTTGCTTTGGATAAAAGATTTGACTCAGCAGAGACATCTTAATAATAATATTAATCATCATCATCATCATGGAGATTAGTGTCTGGCAAGTGTGTTGAAAAACTGTCATCTGTCAAAGCATTGGAGGATCCTTGAAGATCCATCTTCCCCCGGGGACTCCTCAACTCGTCTGACATTTGACCTACTCCATCACTGGCAATCCCTCGCCTGTGACCTCTTGTATTTTGCACTTCTCTTCATGGCTTTTGATTTGAAAGGTTCTCCTGTCTTTATAACATAGTGGTAGGTATTGAATAGTTCTAGGTCCAGTGCTAACTTGCACTTGTTATTGGTCCCTCATTGCATGCCCAGCCAAGGGTGACTCCCTAACAGCTGAATGCTTGTTGTATCTGACACACCATGCATCGTTTTGTACAAAAGCACCTGCTACATAAATAAATGTAAATGCAAATATGTGACACGGGATGGTGCTCCTGTTGCCTGTCTCACCGTTGAGCCCCAAGAATCTCGTCAAACCGTCTCTCAGTTCCTGTCCTCTTCAGCCAGTCAAAGAGCTTATGAGGAAGAGACCAACCAACACCCAATGGAGACCCACCGTGGCATCTTGTTGCTAATTTCCCTCTGGACAGAGTGGATGGATGGATGGATGGATGGATGGATGGATGGATGGATGGATGATTCATCTGTTAAAGTCACATGTTGCGTGTCCCCTTTCAGGGTGAGCTGTGTTTAATCTTGGCAGAGATTGAAATTTCATTTAGATAAAATATGGATTACAAACCTTGGGATAAATGAATAAGACTTAGAAATCAGATAAAGGGTCAGTACACAAATGTCTAAGTCATCACAGGTCATTTCATTAGTCCAAATTTTGCTAAAATGTTACATTATCCTTTACGGATAATTTACTTTTGGGGGTGCTGTGAAGGAAAATGTTCTGATGATTTTCTCCACTGAGACCTGCTCTGTTCTTGACCTGTTGTCTTATTACATATAAGCTTTATGAACAAGCATGAAAGCTGTCTTACTGGCATTCAGAGCCCCTCACTCCTATCTCAAACAGATGGCTCTCTCATGTCTTTTTGGAGTGCGTAAAATTAATTCAATTGGATTTCTCCTTTCAGAACATGTATTCAGATTCTATCTTTTTTTTATAACAGAGCCGTTGTGTAGTGAGTTGATTCTGTGCTTCTTGTATTTGCACTAGGTAGGCAGTCTTTGTAAGGATGAAACCTGCGTCTGAGTGTGTTGGAAACTGGCGGGGGGTCTTTATGTATCTGCCTTTTCACGATCCACTGAATGGATTGTGCATCCTGTCAAGGACACCAACAAACTGCAAAAGAGAGTGGACGACGTTCGAGAAGTGAGCGTTTCATAATGTATACATCGCTGAAAATGCCAGTGTTATTGTCTTCGAATGTTGTGCAGACATCCCTGCGGACAGGTTTTCAGAGAGCCATCTATCAATGACTAACGTTAGTTAAAAGCGACATCGGTTAGCTAACTGAACCTCACCAATGATGTGACGGCCGTCGCCCGTGACGTATGACCTGTGCTGCCACACTCCGCCATCCCGGCCAGCCAACCTCCCGATGTGGTAGACAGGGGGTGGATTTACTAGCTCAATCTCAGCCTCAGATCGGTCCCTCCCCACCAGTAAACAGGTCAGAATGGATTCACGGAGGGAGGTCAGTATCCCTTTGTCATCAAATGCGTCTCATGACAGAGACACTCATGCAGAATTAAAGAGCTGCTGAAGGCGAATGGGGTGGAGGGTGGGCTGCAAGGGGTCACACAGGACTTATTGTTCACTGGTGCCGCCCAGGCCCAGGGGCTCAGTCATTCACTCCATGCTTCTTTATGATCGGCACCGACAGTGCCCCCCCTCATCATTTATTAAATGTTTACCGATGGGAGAAGAGCAGACTTTATGACCGATAAAATCACAGATTTATACACTAGCCAGCTGCTGCATGATGCCCCAGAGTCGGGTCCTCCGGCTCTGATTTGTCGTGGATGGTGTGGAGAAGCTCCCCAGCCGATCAGACTACACTCATGGGACATCAGTCATTGAACTTCTCTTCCCGAAGCCCTTCAAGATGTGTTAGTGAAGTAAAAAGCCCCAGAAGAAATCTAGTATAACCTCAAGTCGCCAATTCACTGCCAGACTCCTGGGACGTCATTTAAGTGCTTATTTTCACATCTGAATGAACATGAAGCTCATCCTGTGTGCCATGAGGCCTGGCAGCCCTGCCTCTTCCTCGGTCACACGTCGCCTGGAGTCACATGTGGCCAGCTGTGGCCTCACTGCACCGGAGGTGTGTGGTTTCGTGACATTTTCAGATGGGCTTCCCACTGCTTGAAGCTCTGCAGTGGGTGAACGATTAGTACCACAACCATAAAGGATATCCATGCATTTTTAGTTATTTCTTGTCCGGTATAAGGTGACACTGTGTTTAAAAGTCAGATTAATTTAGTCTAGCATATTGCAAGTGAGTTTGACTTAAAGCGCTCTGTAGAATTTTCCCAGAGGAAATCGATAAACAGGCAAATGAAACTTCTATGAAAATTTCCCAAGCTTACGAAAATTCTGCAAGAAGGTAACTGAGTAATACTCCAGTACTTCAGAAATAGAGTCGTTTAAAAGGAAATCTGATTCATCAGCATTAAGAGAGGTGAAATGACAGCCTAGTGAGCTGCCAGCAGGACCTGGACAAGATCGATTAAGAGTTTACGTGATTTCTGAATGCCAGCTGTCGTCGAAAAGACTCGAAGTAGAAAAAGCCCAGACAATTGTGGAACAGGCCAGAGTGCAGAAAAAATACTGTGTTAATCTGGAAATATCTGAAGTATCGTGATCTCCTGTTTAATCCACGGCAGGAAAAAGAGACTCGAGCACTCCTGAATATCGTTTTCAAGACACGGAGTGACACCTCTGTTATGTGGGGATGGACAGTTTCGATGAGTTCGCCTTAATAAAGCCAGGCGCTAACAGGCCAGGCCTGGTACCAGCTACAGTACAGCATATGGCACATGCTGTTGTTGGGGGTCATAGTGTGGCAAATCGAGTCTGTCCGACACAGAATAGCTGCAAATGATCTGGCTCTGAGCAACGTTTTGAAGACACAGATCAGAATATCCTGGGGGGTCACACGTGTCTGCTGTGAAAAAAGTGTGTAACAATCAGGGCTATTGAACATAATTAGCTGTATGGTTACACTGCAGATGCCAAGCACGGTGGGCTGAGTTCCTTGGCTGCTCACTGTAACAGATCTGAAGGCCTTTACCTCCCCCTGTTGGTCAAATGTACAGTTGCAGCAGCTGGGAACCATTTGTTTGTCACCTGTTGCTATTTGAAGCTCACCAAAATGTAGGTATTGTTATAACTGTATTTCTCAGAATTTACATGATTTCATGCAGTAATGTATTACAGCTTAACACAGGTTTATGGAAATGTAATATATACAGTTTCCTTGGCCTTTTCAGTATGATCTCCTTCTGGGTCAAGCCTCATTTCAGACCTGTTCACCGGTGGCTACCAGGACCCCTGAAGGTGACTCTTTTTAAAGAGAAGTGATTTTTAAAAGGAGAGCAGACAGCTTCCATTCAGAAACGGTGATCAGTTCACACAGACACTGTGTTGACCCACTCCGGGCTCTGAAAGCTAGGAAAAAGCTCCACCCAGGGCTTGTTAGTAAACTAGCCTTCTCGGCCAGCCGTCTTTGTTTTCTAGCTTTCAGTACCTGAAGTCTTCACATACAAGTACACAAACCTATTAATCTCCCTGCAAAGGCTGGCTAGCACAGTCTGCCTGCCCGATCACACGTCTCCATCATTATTCTCTGGAGTTTCTTCCAACAGTTATGAACGGAGCCAAGGTCTTATTTTGCATCACTGGTGGGAGGTATCCACACATCCTTTTCAACTTGCATTCATTCTCTGACATGTAAGTCGGTAGCAGGTGTGCTTGACGTTGTCCAAGGGATGCATCAGATGGCCAAGGCTGCGGTGACATAATCAATCATCAAAAGGAGCTATAAGATAACACAAACCACGCAGCAGTTACCAGAGTTTAGGGTTGAAGTATTTGGGTGACATTGCTGCTAAGCCTTAATCAAGCTGTGGTCTCGCTGCTAAGCCTTAACTGCACTCTTTGTCTTCTCAGAAAGGGATGTGCTGAAGCTCTGTCTCAAAATATGCTGCTGCCACTGAAGTAAAAGCATTTTAGTTTTGTGTTTGAACCCTGATGTTCAAATTCCTTTATCCATTTTCTGTCCTAGGCAGGGTCAAGGGGGGGCCTGGAGCCCATCCCAGGCAACTTATGGCATAAGGCGGGGGACACCCTAGACAGGGCGAGCAGCCCGTCGCAAGGCCACGGTCAAACACGCACTCACAGTTTGATTTGCGATCTTTAGAGTGGCACTCGCTGTGAATTTAATGTCATTAAAGTCTAGTGTTAATTGCTGTTTAAAAGGCCGGAGGTCGATGCGATGCCGTTGGCATTCAGTGTTAATTGGTGTTTAAAAGGCAGCGGTCTGTGCTGAGCACAGGTGCTGTGCATCGAAGCAGCACTGGACACTCAGCTGAGCTGGACTTATACCGAGGTTTTCTTCTTAATCACCATATGCTTGTGATGTATCTGCTTCGCTGTACATCGCTCTGGACAGAAGCACCTGTGAAGTAGCTGTAAATGTTAGATGGTCTTAAGGCAGATATGCTGGGCTGGGGGGCCTGGCCTTCGGAACACCACCCCCCATCGTACTGTTGTTGTCTCGTGCAGGGAGTTACGTGCTACTGAAGAATGAGCCTGTCTTTTTTAGCCCTTCTGGCTTCAAGCAGTTCTTCCCTGTCCGGTTCTCGGTTCTACTTGCCCTCTCCATGGTAACGGTGATGAGGTGCCGGCAGCAGATGTGGAGCCCCAGCAGTCTTCGTGGTGCCAAGTCGGGCAGGGGCTCCTCCAGACTGTTAATGGGGCGATAGTTTCTCTGTGGTCTCTGTTGCTGTTATACGACATTCATACTTTGCGGGGGGGGACTTAACTGGTCAAATACCACAGCTACAGCCCCTAATACTGAGGGGCATCTTCCACGGGGTAACTTCTCCACTGAAGGGAGCATCGCAGAGTAACCCGTAGGCATATTGCTGCTTTTCCAGTCACCTCAGTCTGCTGAACTGGTAGCTTGAACTTTATGTACAGTGGTGAAAATTACAACAAGAAAATTCACGCAGATCTAGAATAACTTAGTTATTTTTTTAATCAGTATAACAACTCAGACTGCACAGAATGGCAGAATTAATCTGCCGTGTGAGTAAATTCTCTTGTGTGTTCTATGTACATGTATGTGAGAGTTGAGCCTGTGTGACTTCCTTTCTCCTTTTGAGGTCAGCTGTATTAATCCAGCATTGGCCCTGTACACATGGCCTTGCGTTACATAACTGTTTGATCAGTTTCTTTAAAGCCTTAAAGCTGCACTCATACTGGCTGCCTCAGTTTTTGCTGTGCATTGTTTTTGTTTTTGTTTTCCTTTTTTTTTTTCGACGTTTACCACTGGGAAAGTGTGACGCAAAAGGCGAGACGTGTGTTTTCCCCCTTTATAGGGAGGGCGTGTAATAAATGTAGCTGGCCGTTTTGACGTGCGCTTGTCCGCTCGACACCTGATGTCTCTGGAGCTGGAAAACACAGCGTTGGTGTTGAATAATAAGTGGAAACAAAAGGAATACAAAGACACAATGTAGTTATTTCACTCAATTGCCACGAATGACTTTTTAACAGCAAGATTTCTCGCTTCACTTTAGCTGGAAATGAAATAGCTGTGCATGTAACTTACTCGTTATGGAGGAAGAGGTTTCAGAACGTGAGCAATGAAAAGAGCTGTAAACATTTTTGGTGGGGTGCACTGGGACTCCTTTGCATGCTTAAATAGGAAATTCACTTACGCCTGCCTTCCTCACTGAAGCAACGTACAACCAGCACCTTTGATTATGTCTCAGTCGGTAACCAGTGTCAGATTTTCGCTGACATGGTCGTGCATTTGTTCCCTGTAGTCAGTGAGGGAAGAAATCTTATCCCTATGGACCCCAACGGGCTCTCTGACCCCTACGTTAAACTGAAGCTCATCCCGGACCCGAAGAACGAGACCAAGCAGAAGACCAAGACCATCCGCTCCTCTCTCAACCCCATCTGGAATGAATCATTCACCTTGTGAGTCCTGCTGCACCCGTGTCTTTAAGCCTCACATTGTACAGTGCCTCTGAGGGGCTCACTGACCACCTCTGTGTGTTTTACAGCAAACTGAAGCCCACTGATAAGGACCGCCGACTGTCAGTGGAGGTGTGGGATTGGGACCGCACCACCCGCAACGACTTCATGGGCTCCCTGTCTTTCGGTGTCTCAGAGCTGATGAAGTCTCCGGTTTGTGGCTGGTGAGGATTCCCCCACCCCCCCAACCTTTCAAAAACAGACGGATGCGATTGAGACTCCCCGAATGGCCTGTGGTGTCCATGACTACAGCTGTGCAGATCACATAGCCTTGCTTACTCACATCCAGTTTACGCAGCAAGAGCTCTGAGTGCGAGGAGCCTGTTTGCTGATTTCTTGCCCATTTTAAAATTAGGCCATCATTTTTTGATATTCTGTCTCAGAAACCCACCGACCTGACTGATTTCCTGTCGAAAAATAAATAAAGCGGCGTTAATCGTTTTTATTTGTATTTTCCCTGCTGACTTCACATTTTTGGCGCAAAGAAAAATTGCCAATGTATTCTGTAAAGTACGGTACTCTAAGGGCGTCTCTGACTGGCTAATAATAGCTCCCTCCAGATTCTGCGGTCCAGTCGTTCAGTACACTTTCAGACCTGGCTACTGAGATGGTTGGTCCTAGTTACCTATTTGTCTATCCACATTTTGCATTCTCACTCTCTTCAAGAGTGTTTTAGTTGCCTATTTGTTTATTGGAAAAAATACTTGTGAAAATTTTTCTTTTTTTTTTTTACCCGCCCGACCTCACATTAGACACATTTTTTATTAATCTGTGCTGACCAACTGATCTGCTTTTTTTTCTTGGACTCTTCCGTGAAACAAAAAATAAAAAAAAAAAAAAAACGGCCTTAATCCACTACTTTTTGGTCTTGGATTCATTCAATTTTTTCTTTCTAATGTGACTATCTGAGGATGCCACGCCCCCTGATTGCCCAATCCTCACAGCCAGAGCTTATGACTCCCCTTAATTGAAGCCCACATTCCACAAAACCTAAGTGGAATGTAGGATTAGCCACAGCTGGAGCTGGTCAACAATCCACCACTTCACAGCATAAAAGAGCCAGAGAGGGTAGTGACAACCCAAGACAACCCACTGGGGCAGGCTGGATGTTGGTAATAGCAAGGGAAGTGATTGGTTGTTAAGGGGCCTGGCCTGGCCTGGCCTGGCCTGGCCTGGCCTAAGTGTAGCTGACTTTGGGAACTCTGGTCTGTGTCTGTCCCCTGATGCTAATCTGTCAGGTTACTTCCTTTGCTTTGTTTTTTTCCAGCCCTTTGTAGTCCTCTATGTTCCTGGTGGTCTGATGAACAAAGGTGCAATAGTTTTAAAACCTTTAACTAATATAATTTTTTTGATTCATATAGACTAGGCTTGAGATCTCTTTTCATACTTGCATTGTGTCCCCATGACCCTAAAATAACAGCTGTCAATGCCCTGTGTCCTTATTCTTTGTATTTTCAGATTGATTATCTACTAATGATATATTTATGGTTATGACTACATTCATACTGCCTTGCAGAGTAATATCAATAAGTCTGCTGTCAGTGGCTGTGACTCGGGGGTGAGTTTTCTGGTGCACCTCTGCCATGCTCCCTGCCATAGCTGAGGAGTTCCAGCCTTGAAAAGCAATGAACTTTACAGCTGGTACCAGTATAAAGGAAATGAAGTCATGGGACTCCACACTTCAATGGGCATGGAGCCTCTGAAGTATAAATAATCCAGGAGGGTGTGGAAGCTGTGTTCCTACAGTGAAGAAAGCTGGTGCCCTTCTACATTTTTCCTTTCCTTGAAGTGACTAAGGGCTGGCAGTTCGAATGCTGTCTCTCCCCCCTCCCCGTGTGTGTGGAATCTGCACGTTTTTCCCATGCTGGCTCATGCTTCAAGTCTGGGGTGTCCCCTGGGATCGGCTCACTGTGTCCTGCTAGTGGATCAGCATCGCAGCTGAAGCCATCATTTTGGTTCCTGGTGAGGCTTGATCAACCACTGGGGCAGTCCCATCACTATCCTGCTCCACAAAATCTGTTAATGGCATGTACCCAGCACGTGTATGCCAGTGATGCAGTGACAGTTCACCCCCCACAGAACCTTGATGCCCTGGCAGCCTTTCCATCATTCAGTTTCATCTGCACGTAGTTTTGGTTGACATCATAATCATAAATGTTCTCCTGCCATATATTAATTGCATCTGCAGGGGACATAATTTTGCCCTGTTCCAGTTTTTGTTTTTCATTTATATGTCAGTGTACCTAACAGCGTGATAAATGAATCATTTGTTATACCATATCCTGGCCCCAGGCATAGCCAGCAGCAGCGGTGAACCAAAACATTGTTTTGCGTTAATAGTAGTGATGGGTCAAATGAATCCTTAAAACCCAGCATTGATTGGTAGTTCAAGATAGTCCCACCCACTATGTGTTTTGAAGCCTCATTTAGCGCCAGCATTGATTGGTTACTTCAGGATACTCCCACCCACCATAGCCTGTCCTCATTCCTGTCCCTTCTCTATCACCCAGGTACAAGCTGTTGAACCAGGAAGAGGGGGAGTACTACAATGTGCCCATTCCTGATGAGAGCGATGGTAACCTGGAGCTCAGGCAGAAGTTTGAGGTGAGTTTGGGCATCGAGACTGTGCCTGCAGCTGCATCTTGCAGTCTTTTCAGGATTCCCTTGTACATGCATGCAAACGCCCTCCTCTACAAGTCAGAATCAGCAGTAGGATCTTGCCTTAGTGATCCAACAGCATTTCTGTGGCATTTCCTTTCCCATGGTCTTGGAGTCTCATACCTCTTATTTCTCGTTCTATCAAGACAGTAAAATATTTTTAGAAGTATTTTTTAGAAATATCTTTTTATCTTTAGAAATATTTACTCCGTTCTGAGCAATATGGCTCAGTTTGTATTTGTGTTCATGGCTAACTGTCCAGAGTCTGATGTTGAGAAACAATGTGAGCTACAGATCATTCTCCTCCATGTTATATTTTGTGGACATTCACAATAACTTGCTAAACTGTTTTTTTCTCTTTTTGTTAAATTATTTTTTGGACGAGGCAGCTGAATATCTCCTTACTAGCACTTGCATTTTTACGTAGGATTCTTTGCCCTGAATTAAAATGGCCGCCTCCTGTACAGGACATCATTTTAGGGTCAAAGCTGTTGTACAGAAATGGTCATACTGCTTTTCAACTTCTCGTTGGCGTGCCTTCACCACCTCGCGGGGCCCAATTTCAGTGGCTATTAGGAGAACCTGGAGTCCAGCTTTGTGATGTTCCCTTGTGAATTGCAGGGGTTTGGAGGGTTCCCTGAAAATGACTGAGATACTGGCCTCAGGTACAGTAAATGAGAACCCAGCTTTCTCTCCCCATGAGTAAACATTAAACCTGCCTTTGTTGGCTGTTTATCGAGTGTGAGCGATGGCCTTGTACAAACTTGCTGGAATTTGCACTCCAGCAGTCTGTCTGCACCACAAACAAGGTGAAGTCCAAGACCCAGAAACTTATGTGGGGTCATGGCTACTGGATAGAGAACTCGCTATATCTCATCTGCCTGTGAAGACTGCTACAACACACTTAACCACTGTCTGTCGCACCTCCACCCTCCCTCCTCCAGGGAGAGCCTCCTCTTGCCTCTGCACTCCTCTATATATACCCCTGATCAGGCAGCCAGTCCCTGTTCTGTCATTGAATCACTCTCCCTGTGTCTAGGTCCTGTCTCCTGACTCTGCCTATCAGTCCTAGACCTCTGCCTCGTGGATGCCCCCGTGTTCCTCCCTGCTCCAGCCTTCACCTTGTTCTCAGCATCTGATCCCGGCTGTATTACTTGTTGATACAGTAAAGTCTGCTTATAAGCACCCAGCACCCCCGTGTCCTGTTGCCTTCATCTCCATGCTTGGACCCAGCTCCCGATTCCGCCATGACACAGTAAATGCATTGAGAATGTATTTCATTGTGATGATTTCTGAATTTTGAGTCCACACGAAAATTTGACAATCGTTGTGTGTTTTTTTTCCCAAAAAAATCCAAGAACTCAGGGAGGAGATGACTCTGAGCAAAGTTTTTGCTTATCGTAGCCTACAAAAGACTGAAGGAATCATCAGCGTTTGTAACTTAGCTGTCATTCTAATATCTGTTTAGTGGGTGATAAGAAAAAATGTTTCCATTGTTAGTCTGCCGGGAGCAAAAGCAGACTTTTCTCCACAGCAGTCTAGGATCGACCAGAAGATCAGTCCTTCTCCGTCCTGCATCATCGATTGCACCCACTTCAGTCCATTTTTCTTTCCAGATGGAGATCTAGCAGCTACCTACCCCCAGTTTAACGTCTGTCCACATAACACGGCCTGTCCTTCAATTCAGCACATGGAAAAAGTTCACTAACATCATAGATTCCATTTGAAAGGTTGTTACTTTGTGCTCTTAATAAAGCATATACAGCTCTTCCCTTGGTATACATATTTCACCCTAAGGATTTCGATAGATGCTTCAGTTATGTTCTCATGCATTAGTCCGTATCATCTTTGGAGCTGTCCAGCAGCTAGCTCAAATCACATACAGATTGCTTTTTAGTTACGGTTACTCTTACAATTTGCTGCTAAGGGTGTCTAGCTGGATGTCATGGTATTTCTTGCACGTGTACCTCCTGCTTCCTTTACAGCTTAATCCTCCCTTTTGATAAACAGAACTTCTCCATTAGAGGTCTACTGATGTTTATTGTATTAAATCTAGGGCTTCAAATACCAAGTGTTGACCAACGATAGTCAAGTAAGGGGCTGTTTTCTTGCATCTCTGTTTCCTCTTCTGTGTTGCTATGCTCCAGTTAATTATCACTTCATTACTCCACAATTCCTGTCACATATTACTTTCACCAGCAACTGTAATCTTCAAAAGGGGATTATTTGTGACGAGAGTTGGCTGCTGTAGTTGAGTATATGCAACACAAATAATATGAAGATGGGCTTGGCCTTAAACAAAAATCCACATCAGGAATGAAGCATTGAAGCTGTGTCCTCTTGCTTCAGCTTAGCTGGCCCCTTTTTTACAGTTTCTGCAGGAGTCCAGCACTGACAGAGCCATTTAGAGACATCAGTTGCACAGCATGTTGGCGCAGAACTTAACGTGTCTGCTGCTTGTAATTCAGCAGCCTAGCTCCATGCCCTTAATTCGCCTGTCAGCGGCTTACAGTAAAACTGATGTCTGTTAATATTGCAGGTATATCTTCATATCATTCACGTAACCTCAGGCCACAGATGAGAGTGAATGACAGGTCCCCCCAGTATAAAAATTGAATTATTTAAGTAAGACCTACACTTCTGTTATTTCTGCACAGCCGTTACTGCCGTGTCATTTTTAATATTGTAAAATGGGCATGATTGGCTCTAACGGGCAAAACTGGATGTGACTGCGTCCGGCTGTGTTTCATGCTTAGCAAAGTTAAACGCAGCATTGTAATGCTTTGGGTGGGGTCTGAGCGTAGATCCCCGTGAGAGCATTCCCGAGCAACAGTCCAGAACCTTCTATTGCCCCGTCTTGCAGATCCTCTTGTCATCTCACCCCAAAGCCTGTTAACATCAGCACGATCGGTAACATCCCCCGGGGACTTGGCCGTGGCCACCTGGGTTGCATCTCCATGGCAACCGTCAGTCGCACTGACCCGCGCTGACGTAAATAGGGCAGCTGTGTTGCGGTGTGGTGGCGGGATCCCCCCTCTGGGGCAACATCAGTCCCCCCCCCCGCTTAACTAGGCCACTATGATGCAATTTGTATTGGCCACATACAGAGAGACGGGACTGCAAAACATAACAGATAGTAGTGACTTTGTGTTCAGTTTGTTTTTTGACAAATATTATCCTAGCACATAACAGAGAAGCAGGCTGAGGCTTTACAGCACGGTAATTACTGATTAAGTCAGGATATACACGGCACTGAAATGGTGTCCTGCTAATTTTTAAAAAGCTAATTCACCAGCGCGTCGCAGAACTGATGGCAAGGGGTGGCTAATTCTGTATTAAGATAATGACTAACCTAATCCAGTCCATCACCACAGCTTTATTCTCCTCCCCCTTTATACTGGGAGCTTTTAGAAGCAGATGAAGATAAGGGTCGTCCTGCCCGCTTACACTTCCCGGACAGGACATGCTCGACATATCGACATTTTATCAAATTTTCTGATCAGCATTAAGTGACCGTCGACCATGTTCTCCCCTTCTGGAGCTGGAGGACAGCTGAGGATTGAGGTGTCCAAGACCAGCGCACCTGCTTGATATGTAGTCAGGCTTTACTTCATGTTGTTCATCCTTTGTGGCTCTTGGATAGATGATGAGTGTCGCTTATGTCTTTGTTCAGGAAAATCGTCCTCATGCCAGGCCATTTCTGAGCTAATAACCAAGAATATGGTGCAGTGATTCATTTTTCAGTAGTGGCACCACATTGGGAGAGAATGAGTCAGAGGGGTTATTATGACGATGAAGAAGAGGATGATGACGACAACCATTACCATAGTCGTTATTATTATTACTATTATTATTATTATTATTATTATTATCATCACCATGACCTTTACCAGTAGGGGTGGACTGGAGATGGATGGATTATTATTGTCATTTTCAGTGTTTTTGAATGACAGTGTCTTTGCTTTATTGGGACCTGCTTGGGTTACCATGGAAATGGTGCCAGCTAACTAAGCAGTGTGAAAGCATCGGTGACACCTTTCCAGGAATTCTCACCCATCAGAAGACTTACCAAACACTCAAGACTGACTAATTTATAAAGTCATTCCACAAAGCTGGTGTTCAAGCACAATGCTTATGAAAATTAAAATAAGACATTTCATTCTGTCACCCTTAATGTAATATTCACATTTGTCTAGGCATAACATTCTGGTCTTCTCCCCAGTTCAGAGAGAAATGTCCTTTGCAGATGGACTCAGATTCAGGGAAGGTGAAGAACAGAGAGCCATGTTTCTTTCTCCTTGGTCTGTGTATGGACATGAATGTCTACCCTTGTGTCCTCCTCTTTTGGTCTCGGACCTCTGGATGGCTCCGCCTCAACCTCCCTGACTCCCTTCACCTCTGTAAACCCTACTAATGTTTCAGTTTCTCTTCTGCTGTCTCTTTCAGGACTGCCAAATTCATTTCCACTTCCTCAAGGTATCTCCCTTCTTACCCTGCTTCTCTCTCTCAGCAAACTGCCTTTCTCACGCCTTTTTATTACCTCTTGTCTCAGTGTCCTGTGTCCCATTCTCCACTCTTGCACATCTCCCTCCCAGATTGTTTGTAAGTAGTCCTCGGCTACTACAAATACATCCAATTTACTAACAATGAAGGGAAAAACTGGGTTACAGCATGGGACTTGCCCAAAGCCTGCGGAGACATGTCAAAATAAAAGCCACAGAGAATGTACTCCGGGTAGTATTACTCATGGCTGGTGTCGACTTCTGATGTGGATCAGAGCTCCTTTAAATATGACCTTAAGAGGCTGACATATGGCGTCAGACCTGAAGGGCGAACGTGAGGGTGGTCCTCACTATCTAAACTGAAGCTCTTGATCGACAGGTTTTCTCAGCAAAGCCTTAGGAGCAGAGAACAGTTAACCAGAAGCTCGACAAGGTGCATGCGAACACAGTCTGCAGGTGAAATGCGTGTGGCCCACCAGGTCTCGCAGGGTGAGAGATCACTGCTGGTTACAATTAGCTTCCCTCATGGGGACAATGGATCTCTGTCTTATATTAGCCAGCCGGGTGGCAAAACTGTTCCCAGATCAGTCCCGGCAACCGCAATCACTGCTACACAAGGCCGCCCTCTCTGACTGGGGTGTCCATGGTATTGTTAGTAAATCACTGGACCACTCGAGGTGGCTGAAGGTCCCCATTGCCACCAGGCACTCTCCATCCACGCAGTGGGCGTCTGGCACTCCACCCCCTCTTTGAGGACCCCCTCCCTCAGGTGGGATCATAGTAGGCTTGCTCACAGTGTGTTGAGTACCTGTCAGGTAGTCTGGCTTCTGTCATTCCACCACAGGCTCAGGCTATAGAACGCCAACCCTGGGAATGCGGGCATGTTTTCAGTGCAGGCATGCATCATTCACGGCATAATGTGTAGTTAGTTACTGTCTTTGCTGTCTGTGTCCCACGTATGTGTCAAGTTTACCTGATCCCATCCATCATCTTCCTCACCTCAACAAATGATGCACCGGGTCAGTTCTGAGCAGCCAGCCGACCAGTGATCACCTGACCCACGCCCAGCCGTCACTCTGTGCACGAGCATTTTAACTCACTCTTTACTCCTGTGTTCACCGTGCAGTCAGACTTCACAGGTTCCTGTGTATGCATGTGACTACCTCCATGTAGTCCACTAGCCGACTGGATTAGAGGGTTTGGGGCTTAAAGTTGTGCTAATTTTAGCCAAAGGGTTTAAAGCACGTGACTGCATATTTGATCAAAACTTAAATTTAGTTGAGAAATCAATTATTTATGACAATGGCTTTTAATAATGAATATCCTAATTTGTGCATATAATTATTGCTATTATGCCTGTTTGTGACTTTTCTTATGCTGTAAAGTAATAAACATACAATAGCTTTATACAAGGGCTCCATATGGGCATTGCACAGCTTTGAATGTAGTCTTTCAGGTGGCACATCGTGCAATACATATCACTAATCCGTATAAATGAACATTTTGTATAGAAGGTTACTGACACTTTCCTAATATGACTTTACACCCCTATTACCTCTGAATGGCCTCCATTATTTGGAGCATGAACTGGAAAAGTGTCAGAAATACTCCACAAGGATGCTGATCCATGGTGAAACCAATGTCACCCGCAGTCATGCTGAAGCTGACTGGTGGGTCTTTTCAGAGACACATGACAAAAAACCCAGCAGTGTTGCAGTTCTTTACGTACCAAACCCAACTCATAGCACCTACTGTCACACTCCCACCAATGGCCTTGTTTAACCTAGCTCCTCACTGTGATTGAGCAAAGTCTATCATACCTTTCACTGCAGGTGACCTGGTCGGTCATGTCAAGAAAATCTGTTACCCCTAATTTTCATATGCCTAGTGTTTCATTATCTTCAGTGCACATATTTCACAGCCAGCAGTTATTCACAAGATGACTAATGCCCTTCACAATACTTCGGCATTATCCATTCCTTCATGTATAAGGAGACACCCCCCCAGTATATGGAGAGATTTTCTCATTAGACCGTCATACTTCCTTCTGGAAATTTTTTGAAGCAGTCACAAGGTGGCAGCAAAGTATAGCCGATTTCTCAACCCATGTTAATGCGCAGAATGGCAATAATCTGTGATTTTCTTGGCTTGAATGCCAGGTCCTGTCATTTGACAGTGCTTCTCCACTGTTGATAAAGGAAGTAATTTCAAATACAAGGGAAACTGCTGCCAAATAGCTACAGTCACTAATATATTTGCTTTGGGGAAGTTTTCCCAATGACTTTCCAACCTGCGATGCCTCACCAACATCTGACCCCTATTATCTTCAGTAGACACAACTTGTACATTATGAAAGTGATATTGAATTTACGCCTTTACTAACTAAATGATTGTGTTGTATTATTAGCGTTATTTAAAATCAAATGATTTTGTACATTAAAACGCAGCACAGTACAGTACCTTTGATTGCCGTGTTTTTTCCTAGGACCTTGAGATATTACTGAGATTATGATGAACTACGGTAAGACTTCAGCGATGCAGGTTAGCTACAGTATAAGAACATGACACCTTTTGGGGTTCTCTGAGATCTTCAGCTTCTGAGCATTTTAGTTGGTTTCTGTCTAGCCAGTGATACATCTGCAAACTCCACCCCTTCTCTGGTTTCCTCTTCACGTGACTCATGTTGGGGGGGCGGGGTGTTATTGATCAATTGAATGATTAACTAGCATGCCGCAATGTCACTCATACAATTGTGTAATCAAAGCCTCTCCACCACAAGGCTGACCATCCCCTCTAGCACCTTCCTATAAATGAGTCAGCCCATGCACCCCAATACAACAGACGTGCTGGCAGACAGAACCAAGGTGTATTTTGGCAATCTCTCTCCCCATAAGCCATCTGAAGTGGCCTTCAAACACAATTACCCACCTTGTTCCCCTGCTGTTGTCTCAGGCCTGAAATGAGAACGAGATTGTTACGGAGAATCGTTCTCGTGGGAAATAAAGTGAGCTGCTGAAGGCAGCACCTGGGATCTGTAACCATGATGCCACCTGCCGGTTCTGCCTTCCCAGTCAGTGTCCACGTACACTTCAGTTGCCATGCCATTCGATTTCCCCCAGTGTCCCATCCGCCCAGGTCTTTAGCACGGAGGCTCCTCCACCTGTGAGCTTTGAGAGGTTCATTGTGGTCCCCATACCCCCCTACCCCCTCCCTCTAGATAGAATCAACTCCTGTTACCATGGAAGGAATGTTACCTGCCTCCAGTCCCTGCTCCCCCATCACAGCTCTGTGTAGGAGACACCCAGGGTGGCTGCCAGATTTGTGATGTTGCTAAGGACCATGCTTCTCTTGTTGTAAAATATAGGCAGCACCTAATTGCCTGTGTTGTGGGGAGGATGGCAGCCTGTCGTTATCCCGACAGGGCGGGATGGGACCCCTGTGGTCAGAGCAGTGTTTGGCAGATTGTTAAACTGCATGCTAATCGAGTGCCGCAGCCCCACCAAGATGATTCATCCAGGCAAAACGGTCTTTATGAAATGACCGTTCATTATATCTCTCCCAAAACCGGTGTGTAAGAATGGTGTACTTGTAGTAAGTCAGTTAAACATGGCCCATCTCTGATCAAGGTTCCCTCGTTCTTCCAGAAACTCTTAACATCTGGGTCACGTCTTGTTTATATCCAGGAAAAGCAGTAGGGAATGTGGATCCCCGTGTGGCATACTGTTTTCCACGTGTCACTGTGTGCAGTAATATCACCAACATGACCTTTGACTACTTGATGTGTGCTTTCAGGTTCAGAGCCTGGAACACTTTGATAAGGTGTGTCTGGGCTAAAGCAAGGCCGGATTGCAGGTTTTCTTTTGCTTGTACTTTGGTTTGGTTTGGTTTGGTTAGTGCATCTGGTGTGTGCTGTTCATGCATGCAGGTGCAAGGTTAACCAAAGCTGCCTTTACATTACGATACACACAACAGAATCACTTTGATTCAACCCATCCGGAAAAACCAGTAGATGTGAGCCGAAACGGGCCGCCCACATTAATGCCACCAGTACATTTTACCAGCTCGGCAGTGGTCCTCTGCATGTGATGTGTGTTCCTGCGGTGTATTCCAACACAGCAGACAAACAATGGTGAATTCCAAAGGTTCTGATGCCTCATCTTGCCTCAGGGTTATGTGTTGTAACGGCACGTGGACCAGGTGTGCTGTGCTCTGAAGCAGTGTCCCTGTGCTGGATATTCCTGTATATTTCCCTGCATATTTCTTAAAAAATCTTGCATTTCCATTCTTGCTTAGCCCCTTCTCTATACTCCTTTGGCTTCATGAGCATGTCTCGTATGTTCTGAAAGGTAGTATCTAATGATTGTAGTAAACTAAACATGGTCAATGCAGGGGGAGGGGACATATTAAATAAGTACCATAAGTGGGTATAAGATGTCCAAAAGGCAACATAATCATAGGTGGGACGATAACTCAGAGGTGCAGGCTTCAGCTTGCCAAAGTGTACGGGGGAACAGTGTGCAGACCTCACATAACTGCTTTGAAGAACCAAAGGTGCAGGAACCAGGGATGCTGGCAGAATGCAGAATTAACAATGTGCCAAACACACACACACACACACACACAACCGCATTTGTATATGCATATACAGTAGTACTTCTTTAGTGAGTTTTTGTTCTCACAGCTGACATTTTGGCATCTATTTGTTCAATGACGGAATGATTCTTGGCTCCTGACGCTCAAGTTATGATCTCATATTGGTAAAAGTCACCAGTAAGGGAGCAGATGTTGTCTCATAATCATTTTTTGTTAGATGCCTAAAATTCGCATGACTTCCATGGGACACAATTTGTTATTTGATTAGAAGGAACGTTAAAAAGTTGCACACACGCAGAACATCGAATCTGTTTTCCGGCAAGAGAGCTGACGTCATGAACCGTGACAACCCTCCCAGCTTCTCATAACGATTAAACCTTACTGTAGAATCTTGGAGATGGTCTTACAAAAGGCCTGTTTTCTTACTGTCCAGATATCCAAGACTGACACATAGTTCTGTAGGCTTCCAAGTAGGACCCACATGTCTCCCTCACCCCTTCAACCCTTGACACCTCCACTTCCAGCACCCGCACCAGCACACCTCACACTTTGCGGAAGTGTTGATTCCGAGTGGGATCTCACATTGCAGGAACTCATCCAGCACCTCATCAGATTTTGGTTCATGTCCATCTCTCTTATTCTTTTCATTTTAACCATCTGTCACTCAAGTGATTGCAGCTTTGCTTGCGGATTGCGCTTTGCCGATACGCACCACTCGGGGCAGCGTCCATATCGCCATGTGCACCCAACTCATTCTGTGTCATCGTTATAGAAAGCCAAGCTGGGCCCAGGAAAGAAGGTGATCGAGCCTTCAGATGACAACAGGAGCAGCCTGCCGTCCAGCAACCTGGACAGGGTCAAGCTCACTGACTTCAACTTCCTAGCCGTGCTGGGAAAAGGCAGTTTTGGGAAGGTGAGATCGAATGGGAAGGGCTGGGGATGGTACGTATCACTGTTAGGACCTGTGATCACTTCCCATGTGGAGATATAATAATGATATGCACTACCAAGGCTGCTATAGCTTGGATGTATATTTCAGCTATGTTAAAATAAATTCTTTAAAGTGTTCAGTAGATACAGTTTGATATCTATGGAGTCGTCTTTCCACAAGGGCACACCCCTTCCCTTACATCTAGCCTAACTTCCATCTCAGCCCACAGTCGTGCGGTAACTTCCCCGGATATCTCCGTCCAGGTGATGTTGGCTGAGATGAGGTCCACCGAGCAGCTGTACGCCATCAAGATCCTGAAGAAGGATGTCGTGATCCAGGACGACGACGTGGAGTGCACTATGGTGGAGAAGAGGGTATTGGCCCAACAGAAGAAGCCTCACTTCCTCACACAGCTGCACTCCTGCTTCCAGACTGTGGTAAGACCCCCTGGCACAGACAGATCTCAGGGGCCTACCTGAAGGTAATGGCTGTCAGTCTTCCTAACCCATTGCCTACCGTTATAGCACCAATTTAATCTTTAATCCCCCCCAATCCCCCTTCAACTAGCCTGCAGAGTAGGAGCATAAAAGACAGTGGTGGAACGTGGATCACCACAGATACGATCAGAGCACAGTTCAGGAAGTGAAATTGGCTTGAAAAGCCCAAATTCGAAGAGCATGAGAACGGTTCGGATTGCATTCAGGGTATTTTGAAGAAGCTTTGACAAGCAAGATGACGCTTTTTTGTTGAACCTTACAATTCTGCAGCAGTGATACAAGAGGACTAAGCCATGGGTCAGCTGGGGAGTCAGATAAGCCCAATGTGATTGACTGCCAGGTGGCATTTTTGACTCGCACCTACACAGCAGTAATATAACTTAGTGTTTCTCTAATTGAAATTCTGCAGTGTTTCCTACTGAAATCACTAGAAGAATGAAGCTGCATTAAGCAGTCTTAAAATTGGGCCCTGTAAGAGCTACACGTTGTTTACCGAGTATAGAGGGCCGTTTGCTTCGCCCTTCTCGGCCTCATATTAATGTGCCGTGAAGGACATTTCAAGGATTTCAAGTCAACCCTTGCACTCTGGACAGAGTCATGGTGCTTCCTGGGCTCAGTCACCCGTGTTCTTTAGGAACATTACTGGCATCCCTCGATGGCTAGTTAAGGGTAACCCTGCAGCCAGGCTAGGCTTGAGCGTGAGCGGACAAGTAGAAGATGAATGAGAAGAGGAGGCCTGGTCTCCAGCAGCATGATGAACAAGCCTCTTTTATTTTCATATATACGTACAGTATATTTGTGCCTGTGTATGTTTATGGCTTTGCTAAAGCCATCGGTTCTTCTGAAATAGCAGGAGTGTTATTCTGATCATTCCAAAGAGTACGGTAAGGTCTCCCTCAAAGCTTGAGGGGGCTCTAGCAGCCTTCATCATTCATGGGATGCATCATTGCTGAGGGCCTTTAGGGTTGGCCAACAAATCTGAACTCCCACTTGAGTGATGCACTTACTCTTCATCTTCATATGATTGCTGCTCAGCTGCCACGAGGGACTGGGCGGCAGACAGCTTCCTTGTTAGCGATAAACAGCCGCAAGCGGTTAGTATAACAGGTAGCACAATCTGGCTTTCCCAATAAGCAAAGGGCCACGGCGGCAAACAAATAAACCCAATGTCTCCCCTTCAGCCAGCTTATACAAGAGTTCATTAAAAATGAGACAGGAGAATATTTCTGTTCTTAGGCGTTTCTCAGTTCTGCTCTGAGAATATAGTGTTAGCTTTATGGCAGGGGAGCTCCCTCGGCTAAAATTAAACCCATAATTCAAGCATTACGTCTTCCTCCTGTGCGCTCCTTGGGAGCATCTGTTGCTGGAACCTCCACCAGTGTATAATTCATACAGTGTCGGTGTATTTAACTGAGCTCTGAGTGCTTTTCCATGCTGTTTACATCTTAGCTAAAAAGACAATATAGATGCAGGAGGATGCTTTTAAAATCACAACGCACCATTGACAGCAGTCAAGCTATGATGCTGGGATGTTTAAACAAATTCCAGTATGTTTATTGTGCAGTGATTATTAATTGCAAGGCCCCTTAAGACACCTTAGAGCCCTGCTACAGCACATTCCACAGTGATCTAATCCAATGACATGACTCGGCTCCGATCCCTTCCCATCCCAGGACCGCCTGTATTTCGTCATGGAGTTTGTGAATGGAGGCGATCTCATGTATCACATCCAACAAGTGGGGAAGTTCAAAGAACCCCAGGCAGTGTAAGTGTTTTTCTGCGCTACAATGCAGTCTGAGGCAGACCAACACCTTGCCGCTTGGACGCCTACCTTCTCATCAAACTCACTGTAGGCTCGATTCTTGAGCTACTCATATGCTTACACTCATTTATTCTCCATAAGATCCGCCGCGATCGCAACTAACAACGTGCATTGTGGGAGGTCCACTCACACCAGCAGCTATCTCACGTGCATCAGTTCGCGGCATCTGCATACTTAATGGGTGTTTCTTCACGTTTGTTCTGCTGGTCCCCATGGCCCAGCATTTAATATTGGAATAGACAATCTGCTGGCCTTCTTGACAAGACCTTGTAGAAACCTTCCATTCTCATTTGGCAGTGAATGTTGCCTGTTAAATGCACACAGCAAGTCTATGAGTGACTTCACTATACTTTGTGCTTCTGTCATTGTTAGAGGGTTTTGGGGGAGGTTGGGGGAGAATCAGAGATATTATATAAAGCAACCATTTTCCCCATGAAGACAAAACACAAGGGAAAGGTTTTCCACGTACTCTTCGAGACAATTAAAAATGGGCTCTGAAAACTTTGTGAACTTTCTAACGCCACTGAAAGGTTCCTAAGCCTTGCTCACAGAGAACCACGCTAGGTTAATTGGATCTAGTGTTGGAAGACTTGCTTTACAGTGATTGACAGCCATCCTGACTAATCCCCTGCTTGTCATTGCAGGTTCTATGCAGCAGAGATCGCTGTTGGGCTGTTCTTTCTGCATTGTAAGGGGGTTATTTACCGGTAGGTATGGTTTGTATGCTGTACCACAGGGCTAATATATAGGAGAAAAAGCTATTTTATGTGCGGTCTTATAATAAATCTCAAATGTGTGTTTATAAAACAAATTAGACTTGTTACATATGTGGCATAGGTATGAAACAGATGCATTATTGCAGCAGAAACGTCAGCTATCTGTATTTGTCGCTCATAATTACCCATTAAAGACGGTTGTCTTATACAACGATGAGCGTGTCCTCACATCTAATGACCACAGTCTGGTGTGATCGGGGAGGTCTTTTTTCCCTTTTGTTCTGTGATTAGTCGTTTCACTTGAGTTGCTCATCGATTGTTTTCAAGCTAAACACATACTCTCTGCTGCAGGAGAAATCCACTGTTTCTCGACAATCATTTGTTTGTTGCAGGGAAATTGAAGGAAGCTGTTTGCACCATTCTGCTGCTATTATGTTTCTTTTCCTTGTACTTTTCCATCTACAATAATCCTGACAGCCAGAATCCGAGCGATATCAGTTTGTTTTTATGGTTATTTGGAAATCTAGGTTTTATTCCAGCAGAGACATGAAAAAAGGAGTATTATCTTGCAAGCCCATAATATTTTTAAAGGTAAAATTGAAAATTCTATTTCCTTCATGACTGTCACACTGTGCCCATAGCAGCCTTGCCGAATAATTAATCATAGTTGAGAAGCGGTGCGTGTCAGTTACGTGGGGTTTGACACGTCCTCTCCGAGATTAATCAAAGCGTATGGTGTGTCACTCGATTGCCACCCTAAAATTTGACTGTGATGGCTGTGGTCAGCTGAAGAGGGTTATTAATATAACACAGCAAAAATGACTCAGGATGCCAAGGTCTAGCAAAGAATAAAGCAGACATTCCTGGATTGTCTTTACCTTCAGTGAATTCTTGCCAGCACCCATGGAGATTTCCTGATACTCATCCTCATGTCATCCCCAAGCTCCAGCCCTCCCTGAGGTTTCTTCTGAGGCCTGCCATCATGCCCCTAAATCACTTTGTATCATGGACATGTTCTCCAGGGACCTGAAACTGGATAACGTCATGCTGGACTCAGAGGGCCACATTAAGATCGCCGACTTCGGCATGTGCAAGGAGAACATATTCGAGGGTGTGACGACGCGCACCTTCTGCGGTACCCCAGATTACATCGCCCCCGAGGTAAGGACGGTGTGGTCTGAGCTGGGCAGGTCCTGGGGAGGGTGGCACCTCGATTCACACCACGTCTGCTTCCGATGCTCGCGGTCACACCACTTAGGACAATGGCCTGTCAGTGGAGCTCACTTGCATGGCCCATGGCAACAGAGCAGCGTACCTGCTGAACGTCTTACACCTTGGTGATCTGTAGCCCTGTCACATCGAGTGTCTCAGTACAAGTTTACAACCACTACGTGTTCTTTTGCACGGCTGTTGTCTGCTTCAGACCCATAGCCCGCACCTTTAAAGACATTTGAGATACTATCTGGAGTTGTTAAGAATATGCCAAGTACAGCTGTGACGGTGTGGCTCAGTCAGAGACCTGAAAGGGAGGTGATGATTGGGGTTTTCAGCAGACATGTTGAGCGACGCGTGTGCCGTGCTTCCCGGCGTGCCGGCCAGACGCATCAATTCATGTCATGAGGGACCGCCCCACCCAGAATGAGGACTCCCTTGGGCCTTTTGGAATGCCGTTTGCCTCCCTCTTCCTGGCCCATGTGTGTCATCACCCAAGTCGTGGTTGTCTAGCTGTGAACATTTCCATCAGTGATCACCAGGGGCAGAAACTGCATGGCCCTTCTCATCAGATCCGGTTCTCACGTTCACCAGTGCATCTCTCTGTACATGCCGGGATGAAGGCCAGCCAGCGCCGACGGCAGCGTGAACAAGCAGACCTGGGTGCGTCAGTCCCTCTGGGTCAGCCTGTTCAACGACGGACCATGACATTCCGTTTCTCTGCTCTTTATTTGACCCAAATAGCAATTCGGGGGAATTAATGCGGGAGAAACCCACAGCTGCTATCATCCATGCAGATTTACACTGTGCATCTTGGGAGGGGGGGCACAATTAACCAGCTGAAAAGATGCCCCCAATTTCTGCCCCGCTTGTGCCTCGTGAATGGAATGGAGAAGATCCCCACCAAGCCACATCGGCCGGTTTTATCTTCATTTCTACTCAGTACAGTCGTCTGAATGTTTAGGTTAATGGCTTTATTGTGGAAATTGGCAGACATGGCCATATCCTCTCTCTGTGTCTTTATCGTTTCTTAAAGCACTTAAAAGCAGCTTTGAAACTGAGCCAGTTTAAAGAATTTCTCTAGTCTTATCGGTATGCTTCTGGCCCACAAACTTCTGTATGTCCCCACAAGGGAAAACTCAGTTTTATAAAAATTTGTTAATGCAATGAAAAAACCAAAAGAGCCAAAAGTGTTTTTTTTTTTTTGCATCACAAGTTAGGGCTGAGTAAGGGTTAGTGGAATGTCCTCACAACTTAGATATAAAATTAATTACTGTTTAATGATAATTATTTCTGGTGGACAGGAGATGGGAATCCCTACAATTTTGTTATAAAGATTATTAATAAACTTCATCATATTTATATAAAGCCATTCATCTTCTAGTCATGCATCCTGGACAAAGTAATGGGGAGGGCGGTTTGTCACAGTAAGTTTTTTACTGGCACAAAACTCCAAGGTTATTCGCCTTCTTCCCCTTTAAGATTCAGAAGCTGCCTGACTCGTCACAGAGTCGTCTTATTTCACAGTCATGCGTAGTGGATCCAGCAATGGAGGAAGGGCAGTTTTATGACCAGAAGGCAGTGGGTAAAACTGGACCCCCTTGCTGAACTCGGGGGCTTTTTACTGCCTTCCTTCCTGGGCTGGGGAATGCAGTTTTTTTGTACCAGGTTAGCCTTGTAGTGTATCACCTTGTTCCAGTGTGCCTCCACCCCCCCGACCCCCGAGGCATGTATATGGAGCCCGCAGCCTTGATGAGCATGAGAAAACCTTGGGGGAGCTGAAAGCGTGATCCCAATCTGTCATGTGACATTACCCTGACGGGCGAGAGCTTTGGCGCCGTCGTCATGCACACGCTAACACATGTGCTGACACGGATGTGCGTCACACGCCCAGAATGAAACCCAGCGGCATTTTTTAATGGGACTCTGGAATGCTAGGAAGAAAATTAACAGAGGAGGCAACGGCAGAGGTCACATGGTGTCCATCTCGATCACCGTCGCTGTGGTGATGACAGGATGGACTGGGACCTCCACATGTGGAATGCCTCCCCCACCCCACCTTGGCCCCATGGTTCCTCAAGCTGTCAGCCTGTCATCCACGCTTCTGCTGCTACAGCTGTGTGAGTTCTTAAGGCACAATTTACATGACCTGTGCCTTCCGGCTCTCACAGTCAAACGACGGTCCTCCATGGTGTTTGAGGACAACACCATGAACGCTGCGACGTTCTGACACGAACATCTCCCCCTCCATTCTCTCAATGCCTCCGTACGTTGTTATTAACGTTCTGCGCAAAGATGACGCACGTTGATGAGGGGCTCCGAAACCCTCCGCTGCCGCCTTACAGTTGCTATGCAATCAGTACCACCACACGTCGATGTGAGAAAGCCTGGTGAAATGGAGACGTTGTTATTCTGTGAAGGAGAAATCAGCTTCATCTGTGGCCATCAAATCAGATAATGAACAGGACAGTGGGGAAAAAAAAATATTTTATATGTAGCACTGGAGCAACTGGAGCAACTGGCTTCAGGACCAATCGCTGTGTTGGCCCAGAACTGCAGGAGATTGTGTTTCTGCAGCATCGTGGGCTCAAGTTAAGATTGTTCTTTGGATCTGCCTGATTTCCTGTTGGCTTTTTTTGTTATTTGGCTTATTCTTTATTGAATGGCTCTTTGTACTCCATGGGCTGATGGCAAGCCATCGCGATTATTTTTAACCGTTCAGAGGGATGGAACATGCTCCTATTATGACCCCATGAGCAGTGATCCTTATCTTGTGATATATTATGTCTTTGTTACAACCATCTGCTCTGTCTCCCCACATAGTCACTCTCTCCATCTGCATGTCATTACACAACGTCTTCGCTGGGTTCCTTGAATACACGGTGCACTTCTTTGTAACTCGTGATGCAGTGTATGAAATTCAGTGATTCTGGAGAGGGTGGAGGGAATGGGGGGCTGAAAGGCAGTTTTTACTTTGGTGTAAGGTGCTGGAGTTTGGCTCGGCCTCAGCCTCAGGCCCCCTGTTCGTGCAGTTCTGCCTCCTTTTGTCCCATTCCCAAGAGGCCTGAGTCATCAGCGTGCATCCCCACAGTTGTGTGAGAGGTCAGCAATTGTCTAACTTCAGCATCTGGATGCTGGCTGTAAGATTTATCCCAGGGAGATATATGTTCCAGAGAGGCCAAAAGTCTTCCTGCCCTTGATGTTTTTGGAAGAGTGCAAAGCCTCTCTGCAGCCTGCTGTGTAAAGCTGACCCAACCCATACCTGTGGGTTGATTAAACAACTTTTGTCAAACAGGAGTCTTTCCTTTTATTCCTTCAAAAGGACCTTCTTTGGCTAAGCTCTACATACAGTCAGTTTCAGACCAGGTATCATTCGTGCTCAAGACTCTCACTGAAGTTGTACCACAGGACCAGGACAGAACTGAGGCCAAACCATGAAAAAACCAGGGAAGTGTGACGTCATGCCCACATGGATGTACATCTCCTGTTGGTTTGTCATGTACCATGACATATCTAACATCCACTGGAGGCTGAAAAGGCTGGTGTACTGAGAGGCTAATCACTTTGTAAACCCTGGAAGCACCTCATAGGAGGTGCTCCACCATCGTTTGTGTGAGACAGCAGGTAGAACACCCCCCCTACACACACACATACACGTTTGTTTTTCTAACCTTGTGGGGACCTTCCATTCATTTCTATGGGCCTAACCCTAATCCAAACTATGACGACCCTAACCCTCACCCAGCCCTAATCTTAACCATGAGTAACCCAACAAAACAGGGTCTGTTTTGTGAATACGGAGTGTAGTCTTCGTTCCGGACGCTTGTGCATGTCTTCCACGTCCACATGTTCAGGAGATGACTGGGGATTGGTGGCAGGAAACAGATGCTTTGTCAAAATGGCTTTTTTTTTGAGCTTCTGATTTCATTGAGGTTTACAGCAGCTTTGACATTAGCAGGCATATAGAACATAAAAAACATAATAGTCAAATGGACAAAATGAACTAGAAAATGAACTTAAATGTAATTCTACAGAGGTGACCAAATGCGATAATGGCAAGTTGTGACTGTGTGTGTTGGCAGGCGACTGTTTGTGCAGGCCTTTCCTATTCTCTTTTGGACATATTTCTGTAGAAAATACCCCTACCAGAACAGTCTACCTTAAAAATATACTGTGTAGACAGTACAACCCTTCTTTTTTAAGTTTGTTAACAAGCCTCTTTTCTGTAACATTATCTCTTCCAGTTTCCTTAGCCTAACTTGGCTGTTGATCCATAAAGGGATGTGTCGTTTTGAGAATAAGAGCAAATTTAGCTCTGATGAGGAAATTGTTCTTACTATGGCTACTTAATTACACACGTGCGATCAGAAACTGGTTCTTTATTATAGCAGATGGTAAAAATAGTATAGAAGAAGCAGTACTTTTCCATATAATTGATTGGTTTCAAACCGAAGTGGATGCTAATTGCTAACAGGAAGAGGCTGGCTGACTGACTCTTTGAGTGTGGAGGGAACGTGTCATAAGGACACCTGTGTCACTCGCTATCCACCTTGTGACACCGTAACAGGACGTTCCTGTAGGGTGAACACGGATGCCGTGTTTCTTTTTTTTATGCGTTTGTGTTTTGAAATCGCCGTCTTGAAGGTGCATTGCATGTTGTTCATTCTGCCGTTCTCTCGTCCCTCTGCAGATTATCGCCTATCAGCCGTACAGCAAATCGGTGGACTGGTGGGCTTACGGGGTGCTTCTGTACGAGATGCTGGCCGGACAGGTACGTTTCCCCACCACCCGGGTCCTGGGGTGCTGGAGAGTCCCCTGACTCCACCCCCTGACTCCACTGTCCCACCCAGTGACTTTAATTTGCTCACATGGGCCTCACATGAAGCGTAGCCATCGGCAAAGCAGACCATGTGGTTGTACCACCCTCCCGTCTCCCGCTGCGCCTTATCTGCTACTCTCTGGAACCCGTGAAGCTTTGGGGGACGCGTGTGGTGCTGCCGTGTTTCTCCCGGGACTGCGGTGATGGAGTCTGTAAACAGATGAAAAGCAATGTACTCAGAGAAAGAGAGGGATATTAAACGGAGTGGTTCGTAACCAAGCCATTTTCTCCTGCAAGGTCGTTTTTCTGCCCGTTACTGCATCTTTCCTCCTCTCAGATCAGTTTTCTACATCTTCATCAGTCCGCTCCCTCCCCGAGTGCTGAACACCACTCGCAAATAACGTCAATATCAAGCTGTAACTGGGTCAGATAGCATCATTAACCGGAAATGTCATTTTTATTCCCAGCCCTGCTATGTGTCCGGGTGACCCAAGTATTAGCCCCCCTGTCATCATGGCTTCTGTATGTTCCCAGAATTGGGGCCGGGTGGGGGGTTACCTTATCTCCTCCTGTCTCCTTTTGGCGCGAGATTGTGGTACATATTCGTATCTGAGCTGACAGCTCTTTTGCATGGTCTTACCCACCACGGACATCACCTTCCGTGTACTGTCTTCGTCAGTTATCCCCGCCAACGGCCGCGGTGTTAATGGGCAGCTGTTGAAATCCTTATCGGTTTGAACAAGGGAGCCTCTTTCACACGGCTTTGCGGAGCTGTTGGATTGTTGCAGGGCACTATAAAAGGGTTAAACAGTGTTCTGCGCTAAAAATATATGAATATAAAATCCTGCTCTCTTCCAGCTGGCTGTTTTTGGCAGAGTGCTGTTAGCAGAAGCCTGCTTTTTTTATTTAGCTGTTCCTCAAGTACCTTTAAAAAAGCTGGAATATTAATGTAAATAATAGATGAAACAAGCATCCATGTGGTCTTATATTGCACAAAGTGACTACAGCATGTTCAGTTGAATTTCATTTTTATGTATTAACATCTTTTAAGGGAACAGGCATGTAATTTCACTGATTGTAAAGTAGCTAATGTGACCCTGTTGTTTGTTATGTACCTATTAATAAAAGGAGCTTCATTCCTGTTGGTCTCTGCATAATCAGCTATTCTGGGCTTTGCATCTCAGCTGCATCGCTGGGTTGAATTTTTCGAAGACCCCCCCCCCCCCCCCCACACCCCCCCCCACACACACACACACACACACACACACAGAGAAACACATCTCATACTTTAAATCAGTGCCAAGCCCTCGACCAAATCATTCACATCTCTGTTTCCATGCCGCCCTGCAGCCCCCTTTCGATGGAGAGGACGAGGACGAGCTTTTCCAGTCCATCATGGAGCACAACGTGTCCTACCCCAAGTCCCTGTCCAAAGAGGCAGTGTCCATCTGCAAAGGCGTAAGTAAAGCCCTCAGCCCCACCACTCCCCTGCCTTCCTGTGGGGTTCCTAGACACCCTCCTACAGTCGTGCCAGACTTGCTTATTCAGGGGCCCTGCAGTTGGGCTGACTCTCTGTAGGGAGTGTGGTCTTTAGGCACTGGTTAGTCATGCTTGTCATGCCTTGCGTATGGAAAGTCTAGATGTTTTGTATCGTTCCCTTGGAAACAATAAGGTGTGATCCTGCGAGGAAGCAGTAGATGATCAACGGTGATTAACTCTGCTGATCCAAAGCCTCAGTGAGCTGTTAACAGTGTGGGTATCTCAATGCTGCTCCTGAGAGAAATCTAGGAAAACTACCAGGCAAGGGAGACCTTCTGTAGCTGCAGTAGACGTTAATTATTTAGCTAGTCATCACCGGGTTTTCTGGCTCTGGAGATCAGAGGCGGGATGGGAAGTTGAACAGCAATTCAGGCACCAAACACTGAATCACTTTGTTTTTGTTTCCACGTGTATTAATACTACTTCTGATGATAATTTTTTTCTGTCAGAATTTTCCGGAATCTACGCCGGAGACCCAAACTTAAACCCAAACTTCTCCTTGATGATTAATACTTAGCATACTGTGATTTCACTAGCACTCTGCTGCAGAAACTCAGCCTAATACTTAGCCAGAGATGAAGCGTTTGATGCACTATATATACTGTTTGCCATTTTCGGGGATCCATTTACAAGGAACCGTGGTGCGACTGCCCTGGCTACTTTAGCCGTGCTGATGTAATACCACTAACTGAAAGCATGTAGACATAACTAGTATACCCAGGCCAGCAGCCCTCCCCCGCATTCCTAGCTCTGCCACCAGGCAGGCAGAACATTAAGCTTCTAAGGTTGAGGCATATGAGCCTGACAAGCTGCGCTCATGTTGTACCGTTACAAACAGAAGACTCTCAGCCTGAATGGTACAGGGCAAAACTGCTGCCAGCTGAAATAGCAGTCGCCCCCCGTTGTCACATAAATGGTACTTTCCAGTGCCATGGATCACTGCACAGCATAGCACCCTGCCTTCAAATGCGTCCGGGCACCATGGTCTGCCCCACATTGGGGGTCAGAGGACCAGCAATCGTGCTCATTATTTGCTATCAAAAGCAGGTCTTTGCTGGGCTTCACAGAGTGAGGAGATCAAATTTATACCAAACGCAGGTGCCAAAAAAATTACTTCATAATGTCTCTGCCTTCTTATTCCCCTCCATATTAAGCAAGGGATATTATTTTGGTTGGTTGGGACTGGTTATCTGTGACAGCCAGTATCTATGAGAGGCCTTTTCCAGCTTCCATCCATCTGCCAACCACGTGTTCTGGTCAGGGGCTGGGGCCTGGAGCCTATCCAAGGAGCATAGGGCCAAGGAACACCCTGTTCAGGATACCAGTCCACTGCAGAACTCACACATACATGTCATTCACTACAGGTAGTTTAGAGGTACCAGCCAGGCCATGTGAGACCGGGAATACATGCACATGCCAGACACACTCAGAATGGTGGTGAGATTGGAACCCACAACCCTGGAGGTGTGAGGCAGCAGTGCTACACACTGAGGCACTGTGATGCCCGTCTTAAACACTTATATGGCGTGATGCCTAAATGTAAACTTGCTCACATGAATATAACTGTATTCTAAGTCATAATAGCTGACTATTAAACAATAAAAGGAAGAGACAAAGAGCATTCAATTAATTATAATTAATCAGACAGACACAAAACACTGGATGCTTTGTTAAAAATTACTATAGTCTAAATGAATTCTCATTTAAGGCCGTCGACTGGGGAAGCTCATGGTGGCTCAGTAGGCACTGTACTGTTACCCCACATATCCGGTGTTGGGGCTTGAATCTTCTAACGAATACACAAGCCAGAGCTGAGTGCAGAGAGGGGACTTTTAATCGTGAGTCAAAGGCAAACGGGGTCAAACCAGGAAGACAGAGACAATTTCCAAATTCAATGGGGTAATCTGGAGCCTGTTAACGAAGGTGCATGCACAATCGTCAGGATCCAGACAAAGCAATCAGCCGGGCAACAGAATCCAAAGCGAGAAGCAGGAAGGGATGCAATGGAGGTGAGCATGAATCACGTACAGATAGGCAATGACTAGGTGTAAACACTCAGTACAGGTGTGGAAACGCAATACCTTACAAATAGCAGGTACAGCTGTGAGGCTAAGGTAGGGTTGTTGATGAGTCTCAGGTGTCAGTTCTCGGGGATGAAGGATTGGGAAAACATCGTCCTTGGCTGGCCAGTCGTGGGCGTGACAAATCCCATACCTGCTATGTCTGTGGAGTTCGTGTTCTCATAAGTTTCCTGCTGGTGCTTCTATGTTGCCTGTAGAGTGTACACTGCGAAGGCTGGGAGAGACTCTAAGCTCACTGCATTGCTGTCCTGGATGAGGGCCCGAAAGATGAACAGATGGATGACGTGACCTTGTCCATATGCAGCCTGTGAGCCAGGAGCATTTAGTGGAGAGCACAGGGTGTACTGGGAAACATCAGCTGGACTCACAACTAGGAAAAGTCTGTTCACACTCATGCCGCCAATGTCTCCAGAGAGGACACAAGCTGGAACACAGGGTGGGGTTTTAACTGTAGGTTCAGCACCCCCCCCCCCCCACCCCATCGGCATACTCCAGCTTAATGGGAAGGGGGCTGTCATTGCCCTTGACAGTACATAGAGCACAGTCCAAATGCCAAAGGGATGCCAAGGAATGGCAGGTGTCCAATGGATGAGACAGTTGCCCCGGGTTACGAAACTAGTTAATATATTTCAAAAAGACAATCCTAGCCACACACTAAAAGGACGGGCACAACAAAAAAAGAATCACATGTTTGAAACTCGATCTGCCAGGACTGAAACCATTAGGGTATGAAAATGACCGGAATTGGGGGTTAGCCCAGATCCCCTTGATCAGTGCTAGTGTATGGTAATCAGCACCAAAGCATTCTGGGGTTTCAGCTGGTGGCTAGCGAACGCCACAAGGTTGTGGACTCTCTGGGACATGCTGAGAATATGGATGCCTTTTCATAGGAACACCTCTGTCCAGCAGGAAGGACATAGTGTTTGAGAGGCTTCACAGTCACCAATGACAAAGCTCATATGTGAAAATAGTTTACAGTTTGGTAATGAGGGACATGTAACACAAAGTCTGTTGATGTAAATCCTGGCTGAAGCCTTGCAAGGTACAAAAGTACCTGCTAGGAAAGTACTTCAACCAGCAGTTTTCAGTGGAACGTGTCGGCTGAAAATCTAACCCTAAATGCCCAGCATGACGTGCTGTACATGGGTTGCCATGTCAAAGCAGAACCCCTAATTCAAAGAAACATTTGAACTCTTTTAAACTGCCTGTCACTCTTAGTTAACGTTTTACTCTGCGTTTATGAGCAGTGCGTTTCCGGAGTGACCGAGCCTCCCAGTAAGACGCCATTCATACACACACAGCATCAGAGAATTAGAAATTAGACTGCTGTGTTGTCTGAGAGATTTGCACACCATGGAGTGCACAAAGCAAACCTTTCTGCATGCTAATTAATGAAATGCATTCATATAACCTCTACTGCACAGTGCAGAACTCTTTTTGGATGCCAGGAGCTTAACAGATGCCAGGATCTTAACTGATGCCAAAAAATTGTCAGGAAACAAATGTGAAATCCCAGTCGATCTGCTTCTGGAAGGTGGAAGAAGAACAGCACGAGTCTCGCTCTCATTGTCTTCTGGGCCAGGACAGTGACAGGCAGTATATATTCATTAGGTTCAGAAATACCTGTGACAGCTCCAAGGTCTGGTGCCTGAGCCCAGAGATGTAGTAGAGGAAAGCAGTGAGTAGGGTGTGAATGTGTACAGCACAATTAACACGCTTATCGCCCCGGTCATTTATTCTACCGCACAATGGGGAATAAATCATTTGGAGGCAGCCGTTAATTGTCGGTGTCACCTCTTGGCATGGCCTGTCCACCAGGGTGAATAAAAGCTGCTCCTCGGTTTGCCGCGTGATCAGGTTATGGAAAGGCAAAGCTGCAGGAAAACAGCAGTGTGGCTGGACTGGAACAGCAGGTTACTAACCCAGAGCTCCGATTGTCTCTCTCTTCTGTAGCCTGCATCCTGCGTCAGTGCGGGGTTTGCTTGTAAGTTAATGTGATGAGGATGGCTCCAACCGGCATGTCACTCAGCCTGATGCTGAAGACGTAATACCCACCGGGCAATTTAGAGAACCCAGTTAGCCTAGATCACACATCTGGATTATGGGAGGAGACCTACAAAGATGCAAAATCCACACATGCAAAGCGGATGCAGACTTTGAACCCCTAACTCTGGAGGTGTGAGGCCACAGTACTAACCACTGAAGTGCCCTGCCCTTATAAAGTGGTCTGCTGGTTAGCCAGCCATTCTCCAATGCTCTTATCTAGTATAGGGCACAGAGAACAGAAGCATCCTATGGGGCGCCAGTACATCGCAGGGCACATGCTCACAAACGATAGGCAGAATAGAGATCAGTTCGCCTAAACACATGGTTTTGGACTGCTGGGAAAAACCAGAGTACCTGGTGGAATCGTGGGCAGCAAAGGTAATGGAAACTCCCCACTCACTGAGCTGAGCTTGAATTCAAAACCCCAGTGTCTGAGGTGTGATGTTCCAGTGCTAACCAATGAGCCGCCATGCCACCCTTAGGTCAACTCCTTCAAATATTTGGTTGCAACCAGAAATAACCTCTTCAGAAAGCTGAGAGTATGAAGAAATGCTGTATTTTGCTGTATTTTATTCAAGGAAGTCATTAATGGAGAATGATAGCATGGAAGTGGCAGGGGCATTACGGAGGCAATCTTATAATGAGGGAGCTTTTTTTCAAAGCAGCCTTTCAGCCGTGGAGGAGAGAGCAGGATTTCTTGCTTAAAAGATGCAGCAGGTCTGCCTTGAGCTTTGAGCGAACGTGGTGTGCACAGATCCGTGAGAATAGCTTTGAATTATGTTTTTGGCTCCAGGCAGCTGTGAGTGCGAGGAGATGGGTGTGAGGGGGATGGCCAGTCGAGTTCTCCTGCAGTTGGCTCCCAACGGGGCGGTACTCTTAGGCCATGATACCCCGCTGTGCAGGAATGACGGTCGAGCTGCCTTCATCTCATTAACCTCGTTAACCCTTGCACTGGAAGTGTGATTTTTGGGTAGATTTCCAAACACCACATTGACTTTGCGGTTATGTGAGAGATGTGTTCTCGAAAGGGGAACAATGTAACAGCCTCGATTTGCATTTAAGCTTTTTTCAGGCATGTAACTGCATTCACACAGCAAATAAATAAATATGCTTTTGTTTTCTTTTCCCTCGTGTCTACGGGGCTGCAGCTGAAGTATGTGCCTGTGAAAAAGACAGAAACAGCTTTCACAAGCAGATTAGGTTAGCGGCGTATAATTTAGTTATTAAAATGAAAGTGACGCCAGCGTTGATTCAATAAGACGACTTCAGCCTGTGCTGCATGTACGACCGGTGATGGCTTTATCCCTGCTTCTCAGCGGGAACGCGGTGCCCGTACATGATTTCCTGCCCTTCAGGATATAGAGGGAGCCTTGGGTTCGAGGACGAGCAGCGAGCAGGTTCGTGTCTAGGTGCCTGGGCAGGGCGTAGCGGGAGGCAGTCACATGGTAGCAATCCCTTCCTCAGCCTGGCCCGTGTGACAGAAGGTCATGCTGAAAATATGCCAACGATCTCAAAAAAGGGTATGTGAAAAGAGTGTGACCTCAGGCTGAAAAAAATCATGAATTATTCATTCTATAAATGGTATTTATAATACATCATAGCTTTGAAGTAAAGTAAGACTTTTTCTGTGCTTTCTAATTCAATAAGAAGTGATCCTGTGTGCCTTAGATATCATGATCTTAGAGGCGATGAAGCTTAACCCTTAAGCTGTGTGGAGACCAGACTATATTCTGCCATTAAAACGAGCTGTTCCCAGCAGTCACATTTCCAGCTTGTAGAAGCTTCATTGTGGTCACTAAAGTGCGCGAGGGTAACCATGGTAGCGTGGCCACGTTGGTCATCAGCATCCCACCCTGTGGCTTTTAACTTTAATCACTGATGTGGCATCTTCTTGTCCCCGTCCACCCAGCTGATGACCAAACACCCTTTCAAGCGCCTGGGATGTGGCCCTGAGGGGGAGCGGGACATCAAGGAGCATGCCTTCTTCCGCCGTATCGACTGGGAGCGGTTGGAGAACCTCGAGATTCAGCCACCCTTTAAGCCCAAAGTGGTGAGTGCTGTCTTCCCCTCAGTCAGTGTCCCCAGGGGCTTCACTCCCACCCCAAGGAGTAAACAAACTCACTATACTCTGCTCAGCTCTCACTCCCTTCGACCTGATTAAGCGGCCCCTTCATGTTACATGTGGCCCACTCGCAGATTTGAAAGTCACGTGCCCAGCACACAGAAGTCTCCCCTTTAACATCTGCTGTCCATCGAGTGGGTTAGCGACGGACCCCCGGAAGCCAGATTCGAACAGCGGGCGGTCGTTCTCCCGAACGAGCGTGAGCCTTTCATGTGGCTCACTGATTCTCCAGCCCTCTGGAACCCAGTACCGTTTCGGTTTGTTCCCTCTCAATACAGAAAAAGAACAATTAAAATTATGCATTCTTCAGACATGTTTACCCATTCACCCTTTCTCCCAGGTAGGTATGAACAGTAGCACTGCTTTAGTCAGGCTTTGACTGAATTTATAGTTTAGTCTGTATAGCCGGTCACTGTCTTGCACGTGTGAAGGGCGTGTCTCTTCGTGGTCTCTACAGGCATTAGTATGAACTTGGTGTCTGTGGTATTAGGCCTCCGTCGTTAGGCACACTTTGCTGTGCGACCCCCACGCTGGACATCTGCCCTCCGCTCCCTACAGCTGCCCCCAAAATGCAGCTGCCTTTCCACAAACCCACCTACCCAACATGGAGCAGTGCCTCGGTCATTTAAAACGCCGAGTGTCAAAGATCCACCCGATAACTGCATTCATGGCGGATTTGTGCCTGATCTAATTAGACTGCTTATTCAGCTGCACTGTTCTGTTCCTCCCTGAATTAATGGTTTGACGGTTCTCTGAATGCCGTTGCCTGTCCTCAGAAAGACGGAGTCGTCATTTTGAGGAGCATTCAGTGATAGAAATGTGTTTGTCAGTCAAACGGAGGGAATATTTGGCAGGGGGTGGAGAAAATGAGTGTCTGAAATAAAGTGCTGAAGAAATAAATAAAAGCACCAAGAAGTTAATAACAGAAAGAGTAGATCTGTTTGGGAAAATGGACTGAGGTTGTATCCTGTTCAGGGTATCTACTCTGTGCCCTGAGCTTCCTGAAATAGCCTGTAGGTTAACCGTGCATTAAACCTGCACAAGTGCTTATGGAAGAATAACGTGTGGAAATCTGACAGAAATGTACTTATAATACACCCTGTTTATAAGGTATAGAAACATGGTGTTACTGACACTTATTAAGTGTTACACTACATGTTGTAAAGCTTGGCCTCTGTGTACAGTATGTGCAACATGGCACTCAAACTCCCATGATGCTCACAGTGACCTCACTGAATCCCCCACCTGGCTCGTTTCCAAACCTGCAACTTTCTTTAGATCCCAGTGTAGCATTCTGACAGCCTGGAAGATACAATCGACCGATAGCAAGGCACAGGTACTGCGAGCCCGTTGGTCGACTGGTGGCTCAAACCTGGACACCGGGGAGGTGATGATAACCTGCACTTGCGTGGGTCTTTTTGCGAAGTCCTACAAAGCCTTTGTTTATCATCAGAAATGTCGAAGCCATCCTGCACGTGTCACTCAAGGTAGGACTCATGGCCAGTAAAGCGTAACTCATGAGTCAAGAAAATGGAGTGCCGTCTTGGTGTGCAGTAGAACAACAATACAGGCTTTGTCCCTGAGGGGAGTCCGATTGAGCTCTGATTCAAGGGGTTACATGAATTTTGCCAGTCCCCATTGTAAGGTGAGACCAAGTTTCAGAATGCTTTGATCTTACATATCCATCCACCCATCTTCCATACCCACTTATCCAGTACATGATCACTGTTTTATTAGATGTTGTTTGATAGTGTTCTATGCAATGCAGCGCCCAGGTGTAAATCCATTTGTGCATCTCAGCAGGCTCCTACATGCTGGGCTTTTAATGGAAAATAAGAGCGTAGAGTCATTCCCAGATAAACAGCTCAGCGCTGTTCGGTGTTCCAGCTGTACTGTCCAGATGCCATTTGAATCGGAGAGGAACGATCCTGTTTTTTCCTCACTGCAGTTCTGACATCCACTGTTTCCCATTGGCAGTCATTTGGTTTTACAGGTGCAGGTTATCCATCTACAGCAATTACCTGAGAACCACGGTGCTCCCAGCAAGCTTTGGGTAGCATACTCGGTCCCACAGCCTCAAGTGGGTTTACTTGGAGGTCCCCGTGCCATCAGGTACCAGGTGCTGGTAGCCCATGGCCTTGCTCCCGTGTTTGGGCTCCTTGACAGATGTTGCCCTCTGCCAATCCATGAAAAGGAAGACGTTGATGTGTTACTGGAACACACACATGTCTCTGTTCCCAGGCATTCTCAGTGGAGCTCACCTTTGTGGTGGCAGACAGAGCTCCGGGGCCAGACAGATTTGGCTCGGCCTCTAGCACTCGCAGCCGTACATCGGAGATCGGCGGGCCTTCGTACGAACCCAAAGAACCCTGTTGTACTTTGAGAGCTTGAAGTACATCTATTTTTATGCTGCGCTGCAGGACAGTTTTAGAGAGAGCTGAATGAGTTTCCTGCCGCACTTAAAAACAGAGGTCAGACATGTTCATTTCCGCATCGTACGTCTCCAAGGACGTGCGTATCCATGGTATTTTAAAGACAGTCAGTCAGTGAGTAAGCATGGTTGGAATGGAGCAGGAGATTGTTGTGGACATTTGGAGAGGTGGATTGAGAGAGACTGTGACTCAGGCTCAACAGAATGCTCTGCTCTTAATTGATCTGAAAAGATGGGTCAAGTATCACCAACATGTAGAACTGTCTCTAAATGTACCCCGAGGAAATTGGAAAAGGCCAAGTAATCAGTAGTGCGCTGTGCTCAGACTAGGCTGAAAAATCATTAACAATGTTGACCTGTGACATCTCCTTGCCATCAGGAGACCTTTAAATATTTATGTGCAAGAAACATGCCATCAGGAGATACTGAACACGACCCATCCCCCAACCTTCTCAGGGCTGGAAGAGAAGTTCGCCTAAGGAGAATGTGGAAGTCCTTTACCGATGGTGGTGTTGGCTGGTGCTTCATGTCACCAGCAATCATACTTGCATACAGAATCTGATGAGGTCTAATAGTTACACCTGTGCTTCTGTCGATTGTGGAATTGCCCAAGGTCTTTGAACATTATTTACACTGAGCGGGACTCAGGCCCATTGTTGTTGCAATTTGAACGTGAGGCTCAGCGTTCAGTTTGGTTTGGAGTTTCTGGGTTTATGAGGTTGGGTTTTATCTGTCCATGTTTTGCCTTCAAGTTCTAGGTGCCAGGATCTATATTCTTTGTTTGCAGTTTTAGTCTGCTGGCGTCTTGTCTAAGGTTTTGTGGTTTTAGTTAGCCAGCGTCACGTCTCACTTGTCATGGTTTTGGATAACCAGAATCTTAACTGTGTTTGCAGTGTTGCTTAGCTAGAATTCCACAGCCAGCTTGCCCTACAACTGGCCATAGGTGTTAAGTTTCTTGTCATTCTTTTCTGTATTTTACCCCCATGTCGTGGTTCCTATGTCGGCTTCTTGTTCCTAGTTTTCCCAGTGCTTCTAACTTGAGTTTGGTGTCATGCATCGCTTCCTGGAGCTCCCCATCCAACCAACATTCCATTGTCCAAAGGCCTCAGGGATCGTCAGGCAAAAATGCTGGCATTGACGACGGACAGTCCGGTTTGGGACACCCAGGTGTGGGTGCAGATTGTTGCAAAAGTCAAGAATGATGGAGGAAGTTGGAAGAATGTGTTCTCAGATCACAATCCACAGGAATGAATCCAGCAAAACAAAAAATATCTATATATGTATTATATGCACACACACACAAAGATATAAATACTGTACTGTGGGAGGTACATTTTATACACATGGCAGGGTCTGCCTGCAGTAGGCGTGATGTTTAGCATCGTGTTACTCTTCAAGGCTCCTATTTGATTTTAATCAGAATTGTTTCTCAGCTGTGCCATTGCTTTTAAAGCAGAACGGCGACTGCATTTCATCTCGACGAGATTTATCTAGAGCATGAAATCTGACATGCTCATTTTTGCTTTCTCATGGCCGATGGTAATGGAAGGGCCAGATGAGCATTCTATAAGCACCCATGGAATTTCACATTGGTGAATCCACGTCTCGTTCTGGAGGTCATTAACACGTGCTCTTGGGAGCATTTTCCATACCTGCACATCAGCCTTCAATATGTACAAATCCAGGCAAGGAACACAGAACAGGCCCATGGAAACGAACACGCACACGTATGCTGTGGGCACTGTATAGATGCCGTTTCGCTTGAAACCATATGTGTTTTGTCTGTGGGTGTAAACTTGAACACAGAGGAAACATGCCAACTCTATGCAGAGTGCGTGGTTTGTGGGCAGCACCGCAGATCTCAGGGTGACACTGTCACCTCACACCTACACGGTTGGGTGTTCAGATCCCACCCCCACGCTGCGTGGGTTTTCTTCATGTCCTCCTCCCAGAGTCCAAAAACGTGCCTTTCTAAATTACCCATAATGTAAGAGTATTAGCATGTTTGTGTCCTGTGACGAACTGGTAACCCATCGATAAAGTTTTCCTCAATAGTGCCTCCTGGCATACGCTTCTGGCTCCCCCGTGTTCCTGAACTGGATAAGCGGTTGGAAGACGGGTGGTCGAAATGTGAAACCATTCTCACATTCGTCAGTGCTGAAAGCACCGAGTGCCATTTGCGAAGTTCTGCCCCATTTAACACACACCTGCGCTCGTTCTGAGCTCGTTCGCTCTTCGGTTCTAATGGGCACATAATGGGTGGGGTTTCCTCTCAAACAGTGCGGCGCCATTCCTCATAAAACGTACATCTCCCTTCACAGTGCGGCAAAGCGGCGGAAAACTTTGACAAGTTCTTCACTCGGAACCAGCCCATGCTGACGCCGCCGGATCAGCTCGTCATCGCTAACATCGACCAGTCCGAGTTCGCTGGCTTCTCCTACATCAACCCCCAGTTCATCCACCCCTCCCATCAAAGTCTGGTATGAAGGGGACCAGGAAGGGGGACATGAGCATTGGAACACACACGAAGTGAATGAATGACCCTCTGCTCTTCCCACTGAGTAGAACACGTGTTTTTGTTTTGTTTTTTTTTTTTTTTGTTTTGTCTCCAGAGTTTAGCATTTCCCTGTAAATGATAAAATATATACAAATGAGGAAAATCCAAAGTTTGTATACCCACATTACGTTTAGGGCAGGTTATGAAATAAATACTGTAGGCTGAGGTTATGCAGATAATCTACCTGAATTTTGTGGTGTGTTTGGGTGGAGCCATTTCAAATCTAGCCACTGTGAGAACTACTTCAGATTACTGGGTTATGCTTTCAATGCTTTCTGTGCACCGAAAATGAACAGTAGCCATGACAACACAGCACCGATGAAGAAATCTGTCGTTTCGTCCTGTAGCAGTGGGTTCCGCTCTCGGTCCCCCCCAGCGGTCGGAGATGACTGAATGCAAAGTCTGTTTGGCGCCCTCGGCTCCGTGTCACGCTGAGGATTTTTGGACATATCACCAGTCTTTGAGCTTGTCTGTTTGTGGCAATAAGTCGGCCACGGCAGCCAATTGGCAGTCGCCGCAGAGCCTTCCCAGTGTTTGTGTATCCCTGTCTTCTACTGGAAAAGAGGACCCCAGTAACCCCTTCCCCAATCAGCACCTGACATGTGAGCCCATGAGCTGGTAGATCTGCCTCCCCCCTCTCCCACCCACACCCCATGTATATTTGAATTACCCAGCACCATCCTCATTTGCTCTGATCACCTTGAGGCGGACAGCAATTGATTATCAGCTGCTCATCTCCGAGACTTCAATCCCTGAAAGGGTTATACTCTAGAGAGAGTAAACCTAAAGGCCAGATTATTATCTAGGGTGCCTTGGTGTCACATGCTACAATAATACCCTGACACTGCACTTTTTATGGCCTGAGGCCGCATCGCAGTCCCACCTTAGGGACGTTCAGCCTAATGCAACATGCTGACATAGACGTACTGAAGTTCATGTTTCTTCTCTCCAAAACTGCAGCTAACCGAGCTGTTAGACGTGTCTCCTTAGGCTATTAATTAACACGGCAAGGACCACCAAATATGGAGAGTTGAAGATAGCTCTTCTAGACAGGAAATGCTACCCCGGACAAATTATAATTTTCTTATCCTAAGGTTGATACCAACATAACACGAGAAAGTCAGTGAAGTACTACCACCATGTTACTGCGTTTTCAATTCTAAATATGACTCACCAGATGCCAAAAATATCTGATCAAGGTGAGACATTGATTAAGATGGTGATGTTTAACTAATCGAAGGCTTAGTGGTGTGTACATGCACAGTGGTAGTTTAGTTTCTTAGCCATAGACATACTTCAGTTCCATGGAAATCAGAGTATTATTAAATCATGTGTGTTATAAATGTTCAGGCAACTCGATCTGATATACGTACTGTCATGAGATTCTTTACATTTCCATCTTATTTTCGGGTTCCTAATGTCTTCATTTCCCATCACTTATTCACCATTAATCAGATGTGTGCTACAGCACGGTACGTTTGCTATTTTGTAAATATAAAAATGTTATTTCATAAAAACCTGCAGTTTTTATACCAAAAACTGAATGTGCTTTTATTACATGACAAACCTAAACATTTCTATGTAAAAACAACACGAGAAAAAAAACAAGCTTCTTTGTAACAATTTGGGGGAAAAATCCTTTATTAGCTTTGGTATTGTTATCGGTAAGCTGTGTGGAATGTCTACAACTTTTGAAAAACGTATCGGATGCTTTTCCATGTGTTTTTGGACATATCTGAGTTTGATAGCTAAGCATGGTCAAATGCATGGGTGATCTGGTCCCTTTGCTAAAGTGTGCTTTGCTTTACTTATCTGCATGTGGTGATAGGAGAATCGTGCATGCAAAAATTACTAAAAAAGAGAAAAAAATTATCGCACGAAATACAGCGAAGAGCCAAGGTTTGACAGCATGAAACTAGTGCACGGCATCAAATCAGAAGCTCGTCATAGCATCTTACCCTGATTTATATGTTTTTGCTTTTTGTTTTGCCATCTTTTAGTGTCTGCAGAAATGTTTAAACACACACTTTGTAACTCAAAATGATTCATCGGCTGGTGTTTTGTCGCTTCTCCCTCCTTTTTGTCCTCCTACATCTGTGCCAACCCTATACCCGGCGGCCCATTAAAATCCATCCTCCGCTAGATGCCCATAGCGACCGCGTGAATGCCGGAACCCCATTTGCCTCCCCATCAAGCCACACAGATTTCTTAGCAACGCGGCACAATGGCAGCCTGACTGTGCCGCATGACGCCAGGCCTCTCGGCCCCCCTGCACGCGCCGGTTTCCTGTGACTAGCACTTCGCTTGCTAACTACGCTCTCTCTCCAGTTAGCCACCCCTCCCCCAGCATGTCACCTGACCAGTGGAATTAACCCCTCTCCCCAAGCTATCATATTCTGTTCCATCTTTCCCCCACTCCACCTGACCGCAGTGCCTGTTAAGCTGAGCCACTCACAAGTGTCACCCATGCCACCCTGTCCCTCCACGGGTGGTCCGGGGCCACACAGGTCCCTCTTTAAACCCCTCACTCACAGTGAGCCCAACGAGTGGATTTCACCTTTTTAAATATTCAGGTATGGATGAGTTTTTAAATAAGTAAATAGTTTCTAGATATAAAAAAAATAAATCACTTTCAGTTATTAAATTTTAAATTGACGTGTTCATGGTGCCCTACATATCTATGTTTGTAGGAGCGAATTCAGTTCTACCGAGGTTTTCGGGTTGAGCAAAAGAAATAGGAAAGTTTGACCGGGGTGAGTTTTTTCTGCTTTTGATGTGTTTATCTGGAGGACCAGCCATGAGCAGGCTGTCTTCCTGCAGACTATCTAATCGCCCACTTATTTTAATTAAAAGCATGCAACATGTCATTGTGTGCATCGTTTCTTGTCCATAGACTGCAAGTATAATGTATCTGGCTTGGGTGGACATTAGTTCTTTTAAAACCTCAAACAAATCAGAAATATACAGTGTAATCAGTGAGTTAATTTGAACCCACTGTATAATACCAGAAATAATCAAGTCAGGGCCTAATATAAATGTCATTTACTTTTGTTTACATATTAAAAAATACTCTGTACACTCTCACAGTCTTTAATTTATGAAATGACTATGTGTTTAAGGTAATAGAGGAAGAGTGTTTCTGTCTTCATATACCCCCCCCCCCCCATCCTGGCTCCTCTCCTGTGCTTCATGGGAAATGTAGTTGTTACCCTGAAGGAGACGGTTTAGAGACACAATCTTCACCATGCTTTACTGAACTGATCCAGTGTAATTTACCATGTTGACTGTGTTGTGACTATGTTGGTCTAATTACAGGTGTCATCCTCTTCATAAATGTTATCCACAATTTAAAAAACAATGCAATCAATATATAAGTACTTAAAATAACTTATTTCTATGTTTGTTCAAGGTTCAGGTAATGACAGTACGATTCTGTAGTTCCGGTCTTCTCACAACAAGAAGCAAATATATATAAATAAAAATGAATTCTTTTATGTCGTGGTCAGGGTGCATTGCAACCTGCAGATTTCGGAATTGCCCCAGTGGGCATAGACTGGACTTGCTGGGGCAGATACACCTCAACACTCCCTCTTCCCCCCAACTTAACCCTGTCACACAGAAACCCCAGAGTTACCATTGGCAATACTCTCTCCCCCACCCCATGGGGTGGTGGGCGGGGTTAGTCACCGCCCTTAGGGCATCTGTTTCTGTACAGATGCCACAGAGCTGTGGCGTGCCCAATAGGAGGAGGGAACTGTTGGATCATGTCTCCCGCCATGCGCTCTTCCATGGGAAAACATCCAATGGAGATGCGATTCCCCAGCGACTCGATGCTGTCTGAATAGAAACACGACTTTGGAATTTTACAGCAAAGATAAATATGGGTTTGCAGTTCAGGTTGTCCCCCTGTCTCTGCTAACACATACAAAATCATTTCTTCTCTATAACCTTATCAACAGTCCTCTACATATTATTATTCTCCTTGTTATTATTAATAATAATAATAATAATAATAATAATAATATTGTCATTATTATTACTACCATTTACTTCTGTTTTGTCCTTTGTCTTGCATGTTATGCAATGTTTCCTGTTAATTGTAGTATGACAGATTCTGTTTACAAATAAAGGTATGCCATCTAAATCCACAGTAAAGTGTTTATTCATCATTGAATTGCGTTCTAAAATGTCACCTAATCTAGAAATACATGTGCAATCAAGCAGTGCCTGTGGACATCCGGCCAGATGCATGGGATGATGAATGTTTAAAGACGGGACTGCTCAAAAGAAGCATGAAATTGGACTCCTGAATATTTTATTGCTTGAGGTTTGAGCTAAATTGGAGATTTTATTTTTTGGGAGCTGTTTTTATTTTAATCTTAGAATAGTGATGTCTCATGGCTTCACCCAACAAAACAGGTCACTTCACTCTGAAGACCCCTTTTATAGAGAAAATTCATTTGGATAACTATTTTTAAAATTGAATTACTTTAAATACATTTTGTTCCCTGCCAGATGATGACCTATGATTTTTAGTTCTACTGTCAACAACAGACATTTTGATCTATTTCACTCTGCAGTGTAACGTTAATACACTCTTGATCATTAGTGATATTTTTGATTTTCCTGCTAACAATGATTCCTGGAATTGTATCTGTAAATTTCCAACTGTCATCCACTTAGCAGCCAGAAATAACCTTTATTTGGTGTGCATTTCTATAGGACACAACATGATCAAATTTCAGATGTAATTCCTCACAAGAAGTGTTAACGTGTGATGGTCTAGACACCTCATTCTGTGAAGTCACACAGGTTACTTGCCTTCCAGGCCACGTTAATGCCCGTGTCTTGGCATGCATGTGTTTGCAAGCAAAAGTAAGCTGGAAAAAGTTGGCATCGTTAGAAAATACTGGTGAGTTGGCAGCAGCTGCCAGACTGACTCAGAATCCATTGGCTCTGACTACATGTAGAAGATCGCTCCAGCGGTGGCCTCCGTTGGCCTGCAAATGAAGCACTGTATAAAGATTTGCTCATCGCGCAAGCACCACTCAAGGTGTGAAGGAACTGCCAGGCTCCCTAGTTAATTTGAAGGGGGTTTTCTCCCTCTTCCTCCCACTGTGGCCCCAGTGGTCCCCTCTGCGTAAGGAAGTTAGCCGTGCAGTAAGTCATTTTGATTGGCTCATCGATCCTCACTGTTTAGGCAAAAAAATAAAGAGAGTGAAAGAGAGAGAAATTGAAAGCACAAACTGAATAGGTACCAAAAGCCAAGTATGAGAATGGAACTTGGCACTGTCACAATTAATTCACCCATGGTTCCCCGCCAATAAGGTTGTGACTGAAAGTAGCCAATAGATTGAAAGGATGATGTCTGTTTTTTTTCTACTTAGCCCTCTGGGAGATCTATGTTTAGCTCAGTCCCTCTGATAACAAGGACGCTCCAGAACATATCAGCATTAATTACAAATATTAATAGATGTTACAGAAAGCTGAAGTTTGCAGAAGTTGGAAGAAACCTGCATGCATTGTTCTACGGTGCCACCTGGGTGAGTCCAGGCATAAAATCTCGGTGTAGATAACTGTACCAGCTATGAGAGATTGCTTACACCAGAAATGGAACTATTAGCAACTTTTTCACCCTTAAAGCTAATATAAAATTCAAGTTTGTTGGTCCCTCTGGTATTTCAGGGATTCTTTGGTCTAGCAGCAGGGATAATAAAAATAATGCACAACAGAACCACCCATCATTTAACCACACATCCTAACCTAGAGCCTGGGCACATGACACAAGTCTAGGGTACCCACTGGACAGTATGCCAGTCTATCATAGGGCACAGGCACACCTAATTATACACTACAGCCAATTTAGCTATGCCCCTTAGTATAACAGCATATCTTTGGACTACAGGAGAAGACCCATGCAGCACGGGGAGAACATGCACATTCCACACACACAGAGCTGAAGACCCAACCCCAGAAGTATGAAGCTACAATGCTACCCATTGAGCCACCAGGAAATAGAATGGAGTGCATAAAATACCACGATAGACAGCATGAAATAAAAGAGGCTCAGAAATGTAAGATAGTAGTGAAGAGAGAAGAAGGACAAAGGCAGAAGAATGGAATGAAAACCAGTACAAAAGGCAGGTAAAACAGGGAAAAACTCAGGAGCTACTAGACAGCTACCATCTTTGGCATGATTTTGAATCACCTTCTGTCATTTTAAGTAGAGGACAAATTAAAGTGGCAAATAAATCCTTTTCAATATTTCCATTTTGGGGCCACATGGCTACCTCTCCCAGTTGTAATCTCCTCAAGACCCGGTAATCTCATTTGGGATGCCTTGCTTTGAAACCCATGCAAATTCCTTCACCAAAATTTGATCTCATTATTCCCTCCGACCTTGATTTCTATTGTCACACCCAGTTTAATCCAATTCAATGTGCAGAAAAGGCGCTTATCCGGATTTCGCAGCAATTAACAGCTGTAGGTCCAGTCACCCTTCCGGTGTGTGGTCTAGTCTGCTGTAAACAGAAAAACTAAAAACATTCAGGAAGCCAGTAGCATTTATTAATGTGTCATTAAATGTCTATTTGCTTCTGTATAATTCTTGATAGTCAAAGTCTACATCACAGATTTTAGTTTTTCTGAAATTCCTGTCATGTCCCACTGCTGTCTTGGGTTACAGAGCCATGAGATAAGAATGGGGAAAATGCAGGTGTGAGTACACTCAAAACAAAGGAACAAATGCTGGGCTTTACCTCGCACACAAGGAAAAGAACAAACGCTCAGTCCAGATGAGAGGGAAGCCTAGACTTAAATGACCCATGAAACAGACAAGACGCATGGGGAAAACCAATTGAACTTAATAGGGAAATGAGGAAACATGGACACACCCAAAACCCTGGTCCAGAATTGGTATAGCTAAGGTATAGTCGCCATGGAGATGATAACAGAAACTATAAATGGTTAATCGCTAGAGCTATCACTTTCATTTGCATGTGAACGCTAAAACGTCTAGACTACTACCTTAGCTCTTTATTCATTAATTAAGTGGTAAACTTGCATTAAAAAATCGCCTGTGATTGGCAGATCAATGTGTTGCTGTTGTAACACTGAAACAATAGGGCTTTTGATTGGATAGTAGCTTAAGTGAGAGAACATTTGATTGGACACACAGCCACCCCTCCCTTTTATGCATGCATGTATGTATGTACAGTGCAAAAGTCTAAGGCAAACAATGAAGATAAAGTTTAAATCATGTTCATGTTGGTGTAAAGCTATGACTTTGTGCTGGTCAAAGTGTGTTAGTTTACATATTTCAGAACATCTCTTCATGTCACCCCAGAATGTACAGTTGCCACCAAACATACCCATGTAGGCTACTTGTGGGGCTCAGCCAGGAGTGCACCATGTTTCGCTAATCAGTACCTCATACATTGAAACAGCTACTTAAATTCACAAGTTATGTGAGCTGGTGGTGAAAATTAGAAAATACATGGAATGGCTGGGGTGATTTTGAAGAGAGGTTTGGTAACCAAAGTTATGTTGCTTGAGCCATGCAACAAGATATCAAAACTATTTTGGAGAGCAGAAGAAAGGATTTTTACTTCTTTTTGTATTACTGTATATTTGTATATATTCTAAGGTTAACTTGTGGTTTTTTTTTTCCCCTGAGCAAATATACAGTAACTGTGCTGATAAATGGCCTTTAACATTTTCTCAGACTACCAAAGATTTTTACACAGTACTGTGCATATGTCGTCCATCCTATTAAAGCTGCCTTGGCCTTGTAAATGAAAGAAAGCAATCATTGTTGGGACTTCCCATCCGGGAGGACTCATATAGCTTACATATTAAGCTTTTTTCAACACTGTCTGCAAATTTACTATGCTTTTTTCAATTAACTCGTTATCATGGCTGCTACTGAAGAACAGACAGAAGCACCCTGGCTGTGAATTTACCATGTTGTTCATTTATGTTTGCTTTTACTTTCATAACTACAGTGAGAATTTGTGCTTCTGTGATTTATTTCTAATTAGCTAAGTTCCCAGACTGCCTGAGGCACATTCTATATATTGTGAGCCGACATTCCCCCGGTTTCTCCAATCATACCATCATTCTGAGAAATGAAAGTGGCCTAGCAGTGCCATTAGGAATCCAGATTTCACTCTGTATTACTGATGAATAATGCTGTTCAGTCACTAATCGTAGCATGTACAAGGATAGCATGGCGGTGTTGTATAACATATTTTGTTCGTAATCATGTTACTGTCCTTATCTCACGTATTCTAGAAGCGGAAATGTTGTTCCACATGTGGAGAGACGTAAATTTCCACTCTGAAAACATCAGTGTGCTTTTCATGCAGTTTGGGAAGGGGATGAAATTTTTAAAGCTGGAATTTTTGGCACCTGTGAAAATTCGCTGACCGAGGTCCTTAAGTTCTTCGGTTTCGTTTTATGAAAACAGTTTAAAGATATGCATTACGGTACCCCGCCTGTTAAAATGTCCATCTGATATCCGTCTTAAATTACGATTATCAGTCAGCATTGGCAGCCCAGCCTCAACCATGACACACATTGCTCTGTCTTGAACTTGCCATCATTTCCCAGTACTGCTGATCCCATTCGTTATGCTGCCAGTGCGCAGAACAGGACGGCGCAGAATGTTTTGGGGTCTCATCTGAATCATCTAAACTCCCCCCAAAAAAGATCTTGCCAGCTGGATCCAGAACAAAACAAATTAGTTTTGCGTCAACTAATTCTACAAGGTAAATCTCCTGAACTGCAGTTCATTTGGATAGTGGCACAAATAGCTCGAAGCAAATATCTGGAGTCTGTTACACTTTCTATACAAGTGCCACTATACCATCATCATCATCATCATCATCGAAAATGTTGCTGGTTATACATAATCTCCGAAAATATTTACATTGCAATGTAATAGGCTACAAGGTCTATTATATCTGAGATTTTATTATGAGCTCCTCGCCTTGTCTAGTCACCGTTTTTAGCTGAGCTCAAGCATCGACTTCTACAAATAAAAAGTTAGACACGGCGTGGCTTTACGTTAATGTATAGGGTAAAACTGTATAGAGCCGTAATCACCATTTCACTGTATTCTGAGTAAGTCACTTAAGTAGACGCCTTTTGGACATCTTTAAATGATATAAGACGTATTAACTTTGAGTGATGTAAAACATAAGAATAAGCTAACCATTAAAACACTCACATCACGTAGTTATTGCGTCTCCACCTTACATTATGTTCTGACAGGAGACACGTATTTGACTATTTTCTTCCGTGAATGATTTTACATTCACCAGTGAATGCATACAAAATATAGACCCGCAGTAAGGTGTATCGTAGTAACTCTCCCACTAAATGAACTCGAGTAGTATTTCAGACATAAATAATGCCATTGCAAAGTATTAGACGTAAAAAGGCAATGATTTGTAGCGGATCTGCTCGACGGGTTTAATTATATAGACCGCCTTGTGTTCACCGTACAGTCAGGTGAAAATCCTGTACCCTGTGACCTCCTTATATCTGCATGGGCAGCCTCGACAGAGTGAGAATCACAGCGATAAAAGAAAGATGATGTGTGGCACGCAGCACGTCCTGAAGGCACTGCCTTAGTGGAGGAGCCTCCTCATCCTCTCACTCCGGGGGTCCGGGGGACCACACAGCCGGCCACCAAGGTGACTGGAGCCCACAAGTGCAGCCGTTTCGGTGGGAAATGTAAGTTTGACTGACTTGGCAATACTTAGTAACCGCTAACTATGTTTCCATGTAGCAGTATTTCACGTGTCATTTGAACCTTTCCATGTTTTGTTTTTATTATTAGTACTATTATTAATATTGAACGATTTCTCGCCGTCTCGGGAGTAGCGCGTTCAGCTGAGCGCACTACGGGCTCGCAATTTTTGTAGATATTTTTAAACACTTCATGTCGTCGCTGCTTCGGTATTTCCAGAACGGTGGCAGCGTTGAATACTTTCTTTTTATGTGATATGATTGTGGATTAAGAATCTACATGCCTCCTTAATGCGTACGGCAGTAAGAGTAACATCTTCTTTTTGGTTCAGGTGTTAATTTCGTAGCTGATATTTTAATTTTCTTTAATTAACGTAGCAGCACTTTATTAAAACTGGATTTATAATGAAACAAGCCCTGCTCTGACAGTAATGAACGCTCTGTATTTTATTCCGCAATGGCCGTGGCTCAGTTTTTGTAAGACAGCTGTTTTTCCCTTTTAATTGAGAATTAGTGCTGATTAGTGCTAAGCTATTGATTGTATGGGCAGATGAGATGCACGGGCTATCGATTCTCTTTAACGATCTTTGCTTTACTGATTGTGTAATTCCTCTTTTAAATGTATTGTAACTGTTCTGTAACGATCGAACAGTTTTGTTGGCATGCCATGCACGCGTCCGTTAATTTCTCGTCCGTTAAGGATGGCCATCGCATGTTTTGTACTGTTTCGTAGTCTCTCTCCTCTTCCTCAGTACAGTTCTGAACCTGCTCAGCTGCACGATTTCCACACCACATTTACATTGTCCCAGCTTTCCGGATCTGCTGCGGTGCCTTGGAATACATTCGCCTGGCTGTTTTTGGTTTTATTGGATCATGATTTAAAACTATCTGAGAACCTTGAGCGGCCACGGAAGGCGTATATACACTGCATTAGCTCGGAGTTTTACGGGGAGGATGGCGCTGTATGTGTTTTCGATGTTTGTGTGAAAGCACATATCTTGGGTCTGCAGAATTGCCATGTTATATACAGCATAGTTGTGCATCTAGTATATATTTTGTGCATGTCCAGTGTTATATAAAATTATACACTATTTGGCCTGAAGTATGTTCCCACCGCTATTAATTAGTGGAATTGGCTAATGAAGCCAGTCCTTTGCTGACACAGCTTTATAATCAAGTACATAACCATACAATCTCCAGTCAGAAACATTAGTAGTGTAGTGGGTCATGCTAAATATGTTAGCGACTTTCAAAGTGAAACCATCACAGAATGGCAGTATCAAATTTCTGCCCTGGTCAACCACAAGTGAAGTGACTGATGTGGAAAGGGTGTAGTTGTTATGTGGCAGGCCACACAAACAAAATGGATCTGATTGAATAACATGGAAACCCAATCTCACTAAGACTGTTAGTTCTACTCTTGTGTGAAGGTTTGTTGTCATAATAGCAATGGAAGGACCGGCATTCTGTTCATGCCTTTGGGTTTGGAATGACATGTTGTCCACTGTCCGTATACTTTAGCCCATTAGTATTAAGAAATTTAGGCATAAATATCTATACCATTTTTGTGAATGTCTTGCCAGGATGGATATCAAAACATATTGGTAATGTATTTTTCTGTGAGTCACCTTTGCAGAAAAACTTCATTTCTCTTGGCAAACCCACACTGCCTTTACACAGAACAGACCTCGATGTACCTGGCTGCCAGCCATATGTTGTTTTTCTGGGTAATCATTCTCCACTCAGTATTTTAAAATACCCACATTTCTGAATTATATCCATCTTCTCCCTTATAAATAAAATATCCTAACGCATTTTTCTCTCGCATGCCCCCTCACCTGCATTTTCTTTTGCGCCCAGTAGAGTTCTTGATTAAAAGTGGTCACAGACATAGTTTTGTTTGCATAATATTTGATCCAAACCAACGCTGGTCTTGTATACCAGAACCTGAAGAGAATGACCATTAGACTACCTGCACTGACATTCTGTAATATGCATTTTAAGAAATATAAGCAGGTCAGTGATTGTTCACTTTAAAATAAAGCAGTTCTTCAATTCCATGCATGGGTTATATTAATAGCGTATGAATGGCTTAGCCAGGACATTTCCAAAACATGCGATAGACAGAGGGGGTGGAGCTAAATAGCTAAAAGCTGTACGCTAATGCAGTTCCAGACATTAACAATGAAATAGTGGTCATGTACCGTAGAAAACAAGGATTTCCATTTGTCTTAAGTGATGGAAGGAGGTTTAATCTGATGGAAGTATTGCTCATGGAGCTACAGTGAACCTCTACCCAAAAATTAAACGATTAACCGGTTCCTGTTGGCTGTATTAACCAAGATTGTTTTCAATGAATGGACGAAATAGTCTTGATGTCGTTTGGTAGTCATGTAATTAAATGTGTCCAGATGTGTTCAAGCCATCACACAATGAAAATGTCTTTATTTAAATTAAGGTTTTAAACATTTCTGAAAGGGTGATGATTTAAGTCATTTGACTCTTGTGTGGGATAAACTATGGAAATGTTCCTGAGGCAACTTTAAATTGGTAAAGAGATCTGTCCAAGTCTGCATTGCATTTGCAGAGTCTAGTGAGTAAGCAACTTGCCACTAAAGAAAAAGGCCAAATGTTTGGATGGTTAATAATAAAGTAGGAAACTAAAAAACAGGAATGTATCTTTTATGTAATCTTTTTAACATCATCTTTCAGCCATTGTTTTCATCAGCTTAACAGCTTATTACAATTTTTTGTAACGTTAGCTGGGAAAATTCTTGTCCCTTGCTTATGCAGTGTAGTCTGGCAGTGCATCCCTATAAGTTAGAAGTACTTTGGGGTAGGCTTTCAGTTACACTTGGGCTTCGTTCCATAATGCGGGCTTAACAAATCCTGTAGTCAAACCTGAATTCTAATTGGAGAAAACTGAAAGAATTTGTTGATTTCCCTGAATCTTGAGTTAACGAATCAAGCTAAGCTGGAAATCCTGCTTTCTGGAATGGTCCCTATTCAACTAGACCGTACTCAGTGATGCCTAGAACATTCATTTGTTTGGATTAACAATTCCAGCTACGCTGAGATTTTCAAAACGAGGCCCCTGAGCATCAGGAAGTAACAGTCGACTGCTTTAGGCCATGTAAAGTTACTATCGTGGATACACACACACACACACACACACACACACACACACACACGCACGCATGTATATGTATGAGACGAGAAGAGCTTCTACTCTGCCAGCCAAGCTGGATATTAGTGAAAGACCACACGCGCTGCTATTTGGAGCTTACCTGTCAGGCGCTGACTCAAAATAATACTTTTTCCTTGGGCAACCTGACCGTCACCCTGCACGTTACTCCAGCCTAAATCCATGAATATTACACTGCTGGTAGTCTTTCAGGTCTTTTATTTTATTTTAAACTCCTACGTTTTCTCACCTTTATTTGTATGCTGATTTGGTTTTTTATTTATGCCCCGTCTTCCTTTCTGGTGGGTGTGTCTTAAAATACCCTGCCGGGAAGTGCTAACAGAATGCTGGAGCTGCCATCAGAGGGGCGAAAACACGGAGCATGTTGAGTGACAGCAGCGAGGAGGTGATTGTTACAGTGGAGCCGCTGGGAGGTTTCCTCATTCCCCTCCTCGCTGCTGCCACCTGACACATTGGCTGTCTCACCTCTACTGTCACAGTCCCCTGTTCTGCAGAGACCAGAGGGTGACCTGGTGTGGTCCGAGAAAGCTGCCTCTGGTCCCTGTGTGTGGCGGGTGCATGTTCTCCCCACGTCATGCATGGATTGCC
>JAACJT020000075.1:6512435-6524349 GCA_009936485.2 Gymnarchus niloticus
GGGGGGGGGGGGGGGGGGGGGGGGGGGGGGGGGGGGGGGGGGTGGGGGGGGGGGGGGGGGGGGGGGGGGGGGGTGGGAGGCGGTAATTGTTACAGCTTTGCTGGCTCAACAAATTTAGCTATGTGGCTCTTCAGATACACACGCTTGACCTGTGTTACGTTTGACTGTCATGTTTCGACTGGTGACGCATTGAGGAAAATTGCAACGACGACAGCAGAACAGCCAAGCAAGGGGGAAATGTTGGGCTTGTCACTCTAAGACATAATGTGAACTTTCTAAATCATCAGAGAGGGTGTAGATACCTGGGCAAGTCAGGTCTGGGAATAGTCTGCACTGGTGAATCTGTTGTTTGGGTTTAGAAAGAAGTGTAGTAATTTTAAGTTTAATATTATTAACTTTTTTCTGGCATATACACCTCAGATTCAGCTTTACAGCAGACAGAAGATGGAAGATTCTGGAGAAATGCTTGACAGGAGTTAACATGACGGCCCGCGAGAATGATAATGATTAACATTATAAAGGTATATTCTAAAGACCTTTCGATATCGTGAATGTTCGTGCTTCCAGGGGACGTCTTCTTTTTGGCATCTGGTGAGTGTGTAGGTGCAGCCAAAAATGTCCTGAACTTGGGTAAAACACTGAGAGCAGCTGGGGACGTAGTCTAGCATCAGATTGCTGGATGACAGCCGGGTTTACCTAGACTGACAGCTAAGACCGGCTGGTCCAGAGCTACAGATTCCTCGACGCCTGCAGACAAGAGCTGGCTTTATGAAGCTTCCTCTACAGATCTGGAACAAGCCTTAAGAGACCAGCCACAGCCTCTGGAAGATCATGCCCAGCTGAAATCTGTTAAACGATGATAAACATATGTCTCTGTCATGGTGGGCTCAGAGGAGGACCTGTAACTGCACAAGGCTGTAGGCACTATGCTGACAGTGCCAACAATGATGTAACTGATGCAATGTCCCATGCCCCTCACGGTGTCCCTGCACTGTCATTGGCTGAGGAGTAGGATGAGAGTGCTGGACACCTTGTGGGGACTCTCAGCTTCAGGGGCTACACGACCTCTTGCCTATCCTGTTATCCATTACTGTCCCCTCCACTCGGTCATTGTCCCCAGGCCCTCTCAGTCCTCATCTGCTTGATGGCTGACAGTTTGCCTCACTGGGACATGGGTGACGAGGCCCCAGGGCCACAGTAAGACAAAATGGTTCAATGGCCTCCCCCTTGCACATTCGTCATTGAGCCTGAACCATGACAAGTGGGTATATTACACAAGCTCATATTCCTCCTCATGCCAAGATGAATCTTAAGGGTATGAGCAACATCCATCCATCTTCTAACCCCTAATCCTTGATTGGGTCACAAGGGGACACTGTGCCTACCCTAAGCAGCACAGAGCTGAAGGTACTTCATGGATGGGATGCACATACACACAAAATCATTCACTACAGGCAATTTAGAGCTGGCAGTTAGCCTAGCTGCATGCTTTTGGATTGCAGGAGGAGGAAACCCACCCAACACACGGAGAGCATATAAGCTCCAGACACACAGAGCAGAACTTCGGAGGTCTAAAGTAACAGTGCTAACCACCAAGCCACCGTCCCGCCTTGCAAGGAAACTCTAAAAAAAATCACAGAACAACAATGGAGTTGTGTTTAAATTTATACTTTGAACTGAAGTTGTACAATGTCAAGAAGATCATCCAGCTCAATAGGAGATGGAGGTAGATATCTGCTTCGCATGCTGAACTCCAGAACATCCCACCAAAATTGAATGATCTTTAAACCTCGGGATGGGGAAGTTCACGGGAGCCATTTGACTCCATCCTCATTTGCATGAAACCACTCATGTTTGTTGAGCGATATGTATGGGGACGTAATGAAGGAATAGTATTTGAACTATGGCTTTGACCTAATTCTGTACAATGGCCTCACACTCCTACATTGTTATATAATCATATAAATAATTGTCAGACCTAATAAGTTTTCCATACTGTTTAATGGTTGGTATGGTCCAGATAATAAGAAAAGGGGTGAAATTTGCTCTGATGAGTCCGTTTTTTCCCGTTGCTCAGAGGTCCAGGTTTTGTCGACATTAAAACAGGTTATGTGTTTTTATGCATTGGCCAGCAGTGCTGATTCAGTTCTGTGGTAATTTGAGGTGAGGTTTCTGTGGTGATTAGCAAATACGGTATTAAGTGTCCGTTTACTCCCGTCGGTGATCTTTGACTTGTAACTGCTGTCCCTCCGTGACAACACAGCTTCTCTGCATTTAGTGTGTACAGTCATGATGCAGACACTCTTCCCTTGATGCATTATATTATTTTAGTTGTTTGACTGATGCGCATGCAGTTTGGGCATAAACTTTCAAGCCTCTTCCTAACTCGGGTTTGTTGCCTGATGTGGTCTTAAACTTCCATATTAAAATGTTCTTTTACAGCTGCCACTTACTGCTGGTTGGCATTCAGCATAATAAGACATTTGTACCTGAGTTTGTAATTCAAGTACTTCAGGTTAGTCTTTTTTCCCCATGTGGCATTTCTGTTCATTTGTCCACCCCTTTGTGTGTGTGCGCTTGTGAGTGTGTGTGCGTGTGTACATGCACACGCGTATGAGAGAGGGACACGTGAAGGTAATGTGGCTGAATGTGCATTAATTGAACCAGCTGCAAACTGACCTACATTTACTGTATTTAAGGCAGTGCATCCCAGTAGACTTCTGATTACAGGTCTTGACCTCTAGTAAAATAGTTACACTTTGTTGGCTCATTTTTAAGTCCCAGGTAAACAAGACTAGAACAGGAATGTTCTTTTGAGCAGTTTGTCATTTTAATGGGAAATGGAGTCGCCATATTTTACTGGTCATTAAATTTAATTGAATGCTTTGCTTCATTTTTTTATAGCAACTGTTTAAACATTCAGTGAGTAACACGAAAAACCTGCATCTCCTAACAGCAAATTATATGTGGCTGCAACTGAATACGTACAACATAAAGACAGAGTGTGGAGGTTCACTTACTTTCCGAATACCTAAGATGGCTGATCTAAGCTATTTTGAACGTGGTGTTGGTGTCGTGTGTCAGGTTCTAGCGTCTAGGAAACAGGCACGTCCTGCGATTTTTTTTTTTATGCACTGCGGGATCCAGAGTTTACAGAGAATGGTCTAATGAACAAACATTCAGTCAATGGCCCTTGAGCGACTGAAAACACTTTGTTAATGAGAGCGGTCAGAGGAGGTTGGGCTGACCAGTTAAAGCTAACAGGAAGTGCTAAAATAATCAGTTTATTTTAATGATTTCTTTGACTGACATCTGAACCCGAAGTGGTTTGGAGGGAAAAGTGGGTCCTACCTAGTATAAGCTTAGCTGTATCTACTAAATTGCCAATAACAGTACAAGTACTGCCATTTAACTTTTTTGGATCTTTATATACACCGTATATGATCAGAACACCTCTGGTTTATTATCAAGGCATACAGGCATAGTGCTTCATAGTCTGCAAAGTGTTTCGGCTCCGTGGAAATGTTATAATTATCGGATCTCAGAGTTTCTGTGCGTTTCGCGTTTCCTCTGCTTAAATTCAGTAAAATTGTCATGTACAGCCAAGTCTTTACCCTTAATTGACCTAAATTTAAGAGGGGAGCCTTGGGTGAGTCGTGTAGGGTTCTTGCCTCCAAAAGAGTACCCTGGTTCCACACCCAGGCCCCCCTGGAACATAAGACACTGACAGATTGTCTCTGATCAACGTCCTGTAGGGGCTGCAGTGAAATGGGTGTATCATGGCCATGAGCTGCCCTGTGTCTACAAAACACCTCACAAGCCCTTGGCAGCTGCTGGTGTACTTATTGCTGTGTAGTGCTGTTGTAGTGGCTTTTAATTATCTCGTTGTGCGCACGTGTGTGTGTCTCTTGTTTTGTGTTTGTGTGAGTCTGGTGATTGTCAGGGTTTGGATAATCTTCTCTCCCTCCCTCATCCTTTTCCCACAGTTTGCACATGTGTATATATCGTGTGCATGTATGCTTGTATACTGTATATACTGTTTAAGGAGTAAACACATCCAGGCCCTGATGCCTGAACCAGCCCACACTTTCAAAACGTACTGGCCCTTCTTGTTGTTGTCTACGATTTCAACAGACATTTAAGCTGAGATCTCATTAGCCTCAGGTTCCATCCCCAGTAAAAGTCCATATTCCATTCTCCTGTCTCCATGTGACATGCCTCCACTCAACATCTTGTCTGCAGAAAGCCTTGGTGTTATACTTCTGTCTGTCAGCCTTGAAGTTGTTGTTCTTCGGTGTTTGTGTGTATGTTTGTGTGTGTGTGCGTATGTGTGTGTGTGTTTGTCAGCATATATCCCAGGCCTTCGTATGTTGGCAAACGCACCGTCTCTAGTCATACATTAAAGTACACACCATTGAGGGCAACACTGTAACACCTGTAATGTTTGACCTTAGGGATATAAAATGGGATTGAAAAATGCGTGTTTCAATAAAACAGGTCCTTTTTTTTTTTTCTTGAGCCACAACAGCCAGTCATTTCTGGAGCTGAACTTAATCTCCATCCTCCCAGAGGAGAAGTGCAGGGGTGCAATGGAAATCGGGCCGTTTGGATAATGAAACCTCAAGGAACCGAGAATATGAATCATTAATGGTATGTGTTTCGGAAAAAAAAAATGTATTTGCCATGGTGGAAAGATTGCACTGAAGCAGAGAGAGAGAAGCTATTAAACATGCCAGAAAAACGATGGCTCTTCTCCATACTGGGGGGACGTTGAAAATGCTCAGGCATCACGTAAAGTAAAAACATGGGCTACAGCCTACGCAAAGACCACCACCGAGAGCAAAGGGTCTACAAGGCTGATTTCCCTGAGTGTTCACACCTTTTTATTTGAAATGTGTTACCTGTGGATTGGACCTTCCATTTCATTCTTAAATTATCAATTCATATGCTTATCCAGTACTGGGTCACTGTGAGCTGGGAGCTTGTCCTAGGGGGAACAGGGGTGAAGGAAGGGGACCACCCTGAAGAGGATGTAAACATATCTGTCAATACGTCTGTCTTTTAAACATTTATGCTGCTCAGGGTCATCAGCCGGCCTGAAACCTATTCACAAAATCTGTATAGGCACGATTCTACTTTGGCAGTTTTGTCAAAAGCAAATTTAGTATTTTTTATGAAGTTCAGCGTGGTATTTCTGGGCTCCATGACCAGCTTATGGTTGAACTAGTGTGAAACCTCTGGCTGTTATGGAAAACGTGTTCTCTGGCAACAGCCAAAAATACCCTGGAGCGTGTCACCCCCTCTGAAGAAGGCACACTACAAAAGGATGATTTTTTGACAGATTTTAACAGGAGAACTGGATTTTGCTTGATTTTGTGCTTATAATTTTAGTCTCAATTTTTAAGCATTTTTTGCTCTTAGGCTCCAGTTTGTGCTTTAACAGGAAAGATTAACAAAATCGACAAAGGCAAATTCCTCCATTCCCACCATTTCTGGACAGTAAGCATGCTTTGCTGTTAATGGCGATGAGAGTGACTCCAACTGTTTTCCCATCCCAGCTCCATTCCTTTCCATCTGGCACAGCAGGCTTCAAAATCCTTACATCTGTGGTGGTCTGTTCTTCCATCCTGGAGGGTGGCCGCAGTCCACAGGAGAAGTCACATTGCACTTGGGGGGATGGACTGAAGAGAGAGCTTTTCATTTGATTCCTTCATCCACGCACTCTTTTGTCTGTGCTGCTATTTCTGTCCGATTGCTCAAGAGTCCGTTATGTGAAGAAAGCAGCGAGGACCCAGGCCCCTTTCACTCACCGCTGATGACTGCTAAGGTCTCCCTGAGGATTTCAGTAACCAGGAACTCAAAGGAACCGTAAGAGAGCAAAATGCCATGAGTCATTACTCACATTTATTCCATAACAAAGGCATTTGCACACGCACACACCTACATTCTTTTACCCTGTGGAATGAACTCCGGTCACACCTGTATCCACATTCATCATGAGAGATGAATCACAGGTGTTAATCAGTATCTGGCAGGCTTGTCCGGGGCATCCTACATGGCTCTGAAAGCATCTTTACGTTTCTCCAAAGTAATAACCCTGCAGTCATGCACTGTCTCCACAAGTTGATATGTTTGAATTTTATTCATTCCGGATTGCTCCCTCAAAGCCTTGTAATAATGAAACCTGTGCTTTTATAGCAGCCTGGTGGGATACATGCTGCTGCAAAGGGACATGCAGGTAATTTCAGATCTCAAGCCACAGAGACAAAACTCACAGTGGCAGAACGGTTAATATCTGAGCAGCATCTCTGCGGAAACAGGGGCCCAACTGCGGGAGGCCATGTCCCCCACACACAGAGGAGGGAGTAAGCGTGAGAAGCCCTTTGAGGCCTGCGCGCTGTGAAGGAAGTGCTCCTGATGCTTAGAGTTTGCGGCTGCTTTAAGGGGCATGTGGCGCCCCCTGCAGGTGGAGCTATTCAGTCCCACAAAGGCCTTTTAGAATAGCATGGCGTGCGCCATCTCAGGATGCCGCTGATTGATTCTTTTCTTTGCTCCACCAGCTGCTCTGATATCCAAGCATTAGCTTGCGCTCCTCATCTTCCCCGGTAATTCATCTCACATTCTGTGGTTCTGCTTGGATTTTCTCTCCATTTTAATCCAATCCTGCCCGCTTGTATCAGGCTTGTGTGTTTGTCATGATCAATGTAGCATGCAATAATAGTGGCAATTTTGCAATGAATCAAGGAATGAATGAAATAAAAAGGGAAAAATGTGCAGCAGAACAGCCTGCCTCATTAGTGGAACGAATGGAAGGTCATGAATAAAAGCAGGCAGAGAACAATTTTATTGGCTCTGGTTTTGCTTCTCCATTGGCCAATAGTTAGTCATGCTTTTGAACCCTTCAAGTTTTTTTATGCCTAGCTGTTTTTCTGATTCTCTGCTTTCAGAATTCTGTTTCCGGCAGCCTCAAATTAGCTGAAAATCACCAGAAAACCAAGATACAAGAGGCTAACCTTAACCCCAAAAGAATGTGTGGGAATACCAAAGATCATTTTTTATAGGTCTTTAAATTAGTTTAATGTTGTAAATTTTGGGGAGGTGAACCTGGAAAAGGGCAATTGCATATCGAAGATAGTATTTTCACAGGCATTAGAATGCCTAGAAATTAGGCCGTGAATTACAGAGGAGTCGTGAAATTCATTCTTCCTTCCTCCCTCCAGATATGAGGCTTTCTTCCCCTCTGGGGGTGTTTCCGTGAAATTACTTTTGGGAATGGTATCTTCTTTGGAAGGAACTAATTTACACCCTCCTCGAACAAAAACAAAAATATCAGAATAACTGTAGCCTGAGGGTAATTCCAACCCATTGGTGTGTCTAAATCAGACTCGGGTCACTAACGTGCATGTACACACACACGCACACACACGGGCACAGAGAGTTTGTTTACATCTGGAGACAGATGCAGTCAGAAGGCCCTTTAAGCATGTGTAGTACGTCACAAAGAAATCCAGATTCCCTGGGGACAAAAGTTTGTGGAATGCTGGAGCATTAAGTAAACTGAGGAATGGTGTTCCTTGAATTTTAATTTCTCAAGTGTTCACCATTCTAAGTGTAGATGTTGTCTTTGGGTGCACTAGTGACGTAGCTGAGATATCCCGAGAGACCCTCCATACAAGAGCAGTGGATGGTTTTTTGAGCATGGGCTGGAACTATGTCCTCATTAGAGTTTTGTGCGAAAGAGGTAGCCATTTTATGTCCTGCCTGGCACAGTATTTATTCACATATCCCGCCATGCTCTCCTTGTAGGTCACACACACACAAACATATATTTGTGTGTAATATTACAGGTGAGAGCAAGTTTTATGGTCAGAGTGCCGGGTCAGCAAGCATATAGCATCCGTAGAGCGATGAGAGTTACACGGCTGGCATGGTCAGTCTGTCGCCCATGAGATTAAAATCAGTGACCTACTGGACAATGGGTACAGACTCCTAAGCTGCACACATTTATTTCCGTAGGTATGAAATGTCCACATTGGCCTCATGATTTTTCACCTTCCTGAAGCAGTCCTTGGTTCAGCCACGAAAAAACCTTTGGCATTTCATGAGCCATTTGCATGTTTAAATCAGTGTGGAGCGTGGTTGGGGCTGCCTACATTGATGCACATGACCAGACTGTTCCATTCATCCCACTTCTCAGAGCCTTCCCCGTTTTGCTGCGAGGCCCCCTGCTGGAGAGGCTGTGGAATGAGTATATGCGGAAGGAAAGCCCTGACGTTGCTCAGCAGCGTGTTTGCTGTCTGCGGCCTGGGGCTGCTGGGCATCGCCGTCAGCACCGACTACTGGCTCTACCTGGAGGAGGGTGTCATCCTGCCCCTGAACCAAAGCACCGAGATTAAGATGTCTCTGCACTCAGGGCTTTGGAGGGTCTGCTTCCAGGCAGGTGAGTCCTGACGTCTCGGTCCAGCTGAGAACCTAGGAGCACAACACGGCTGCGAGACTTACAAGCTTAATGTGAAGAGCTGAATACGGAGGAAGCCAGAATGAGATCCAAACAAACAAGTGAATTTGATTTCTTGGAATTTGACAAACGCTGAATGGGGGTGAACTTTTGTTGCATAGGTCAGACGTTTGACATTGCTTTTGATATTTAGATACATTTTTGAGTGGTTATTCAGTGTTTGACATCATTACATAAACTATACTGATCAGTACTGTATATGTCAATTTAGCAATTAACAACAAGACCAGTTTCTATACAAGAGATTTATGTAAGACCCAAATCCTCCTTCCATTGTTACTTAGTGGATTAGTTAAGGTGTAACATTCTAGGTCCTTACTCAGAGCTGACTATGTAGTTTGGTCACCACCTTCATTATTTCTCTATCTTAGTATCCCAATGACCGAAGATTTCTCAAGGTGCTTTAGGCTTCTTCACTCATGAATTACACCTGCACCCCCTGGTCCGCGAAGCATTTCTTGCGCCTCGCTCGCCGCTCACCGTGTTCCTCAGTGCTACACATCGCCCCTACTAGAAACAGTGACGGCAAACCCACAACCTTCGCATGACGCGCCTCAGAAAGCTTGGGTCATGTCTTAGCCGAGTGCCACTCGATTTAATTTGTAGACCTCCAGCTTGTGCTGTACTGTGACAGTTGCGTCAACTGAAACTTTGCTGCATTACAGAAACGCAGTCACCCTCGCTCCTCCCGCCTTTGTGTTTTGCACATGCCACGGAGGGCATGTGGATCTTTAAAGAGCGTCCTTTTTTCCCCATCTGTGACTCACCGTCATTTCTGAAAAATCAAGGCATCGTTGCAAAAAAGCGAGCGGTGACACACCTGACCAAGGCCTCGCTGGGCTGCACCAAGGCCGCTTTTCTTACTGAGCTTCAAATGCCACATACTTCGCCCTCCAGCCTGTTGGAATGCCTGGCCTTGCACCACCCCTGCGTTTCCGAGCTACTCCGTTCCCTCCTGACTTCCTTTCCCGTTTTCCATGACGTAGGGTATCACACCTCAAATCCCTAACAGTTGTCGTTCATCCCAGCCTCTCTGACAAATTCACCCTACCCAGCGCAGCCAGAACCACCCACTTTAACCCTTTCCTGATCTGAGACAAGGGCTGCTGACTAGACATTGACCTCCACTGAGCAAGGTGTTCATCTCACCTTTCTCTTTGCAGTTAGGCAGTTTGGGACCTGGAAAGGGATCAGGGGGGAAGCTGGTGCAGGTGTCATGGTTAAGTCTTTTGAGGATCATCTGGTGAGCCAAAACGAGCTCCTAGTTTAAATGGAACTGATCCTGTGGACTCCTCTTTCAAAGGGGACCTCATTTTTAGTGACTATGTGAAAGGCCTCCATTTGTAGGAGCGCTGATAGACGTCTTATCTAGACCTGAAATAAAACCATAAGGGACATGGACCTTTAGTCGGCATACGGAAGTCTGAGCCATTTAGAACCAGTGGAACATATTGAGTGACCTTGTTGCTGAACTGTGTTAGTTCTCTCTGACCCAGACACAGTACTCTGTTGGCTCTGCCAACAGACATCAATCTGCTTAATCTCACCATTAGTTCTCAGCTCACCAAGCAGAAGAAAGTATTTTGGTTTCTGCCTGTGATGTTCAAAGGTAGATGGTTTCTGTAGACCCAGGAGGCTTATACACTAAAACCCACACTCTCATTGTCAACCCTGGACACAGTCTGCCAGGAGCAGTGGCATGCCATACAGCAACAGGGAACAACGTGATTTTGGGTCAGAGAATTCACTGATTGGATGAAACAAATGTAAAAATGTCTCTGTGGAAACTTGCTCCCCATCCTTAAATATTTCAGTTTTTCAGTTGACCTGTGAGATGCTAGCAGGAAATATGATCTAGAAGGAACTGTGTAATTTTTTGACAGTGATTTTTTTTTTTTTTTTGCTTGGCAGTCATCCTTTAACTGGCACTGCCTGTTTGTTTTTTTGCTTATTAGAAGGGGACGATGATTTGGTCCATGCCAAGATTAGCTAGAAGCAAAAGTCCTTGCGCTGTCCTTTTATACCTTATGAGATGACAGCTGGCCAGTTAATAGAATGCAAGTCAAAACCACATTTACATCAAATACGTTAAATAATATGCCGATTTCTGCTCACATCGTTGTCATTTTAGTCGTAATTTGATGTGGAAATTTTATTATAGTGTATTGTGCTATGGAAGTTATTAAATTTCTGACTGAGAAAACAGTTTGATGAACTGGCTGTCGCAGTTAGTCTCAGTTATTACGCCGGAATATTTAATGCATGCTACTACAATCTAGTCAGCCTTAGTGAATACATCCAGGTGAGATATTGCTAACATATTAATTCAGAAATACACGCAATGTCTTTGACATTCATAATAAGACGACTTACATGCAAAAAAGAACAGTTTTTCAGTTGTTATTTGAAGAATGTAGGTTATTTTTATTATCTTCATATTTGGGAGTGTTTTATAAATTCTGATTTCAATTCTTTTTTGGAAGTCTGTCACATTTGATGGGTAGATTAAATACCAGTGGGGAAAAATAAATTTCTGCAACATCTGCTTTCCTCCACAGAAATAATCATTTTGAAAGAAGTTCTAAACACTGGGGGTAAATTATTTATTTATTTATTTATTTATTTTTAAACAGTCCTGACTGGTTTTTCATCAGCCACACCATCCAGTGTCCCCAGCCTTTAAATAACAATGCACGTGAAAAGCAATTATCAGTGTGCTAGTGGGATTCGTATTTAAGTTGATTCAGCTTAGAAAAACTTAATATGCCAGGTTAAGATCCTGATAGCAGTTTTCTGGGAGCAACTGTGTCCTCGTATGACCGATGCCAGGGATGTGATTTTGACAGTTCTCTACACACCTGCGGAGGATCCTGGCTGCAATTTGAAGCTGCAGGCACTTCCCGCTGGCTGAAGGTGAGCGGCTGGGGCAAACACCATTCTCTGTCAGAGCCGAGTCTCTGCAGGTGCTTTGCGCAGACCTGTCAGCCTCCAATCAAACGCTCAGCAAGAGCCCCAATCACAACATTTCCCGGCGTGGAACATGTCTGTTATGCCAGCTCGGGTACCTGCCGCAAACGTGACAGGCTAAGTGGCCTCAGGGCATTCTGGGAAAGGTTCAGCCAACATTGGGGGATATTGGCCTGACGTTTCCCGCACGTTTACCTTCTGTCCTGTCTCAGCTCTGGGTCACACCTGCGTCGATGAGCTTTTGTTTTCATATTTATTACAGTACTGTGCAAAAGTCTTAGGCAAGCAAAGAAAATGATGGTTAAGTTACATTTATGTTGCTGTAAAACTATTACTTTATGTCTGTAAAAGCGTGTCAGTTAATATTTTCAAAACATCTCCTCAATTCACCACCAAATTTGTAGTTTCCTTCCAATGTATCCATGTATG
>JAACJT020000075.1:6531335-6541354 GCA_009936485.2 Gymnarchus niloticus
CCTTCCGAAAGCGGATCTTCATACCTTCATGCCGAATGCGAACGTGAATGTTCCGCGTGCACGTCCCCATTCCGAATAAGACGTTAATGCGCAGGTTCCGCGTGCACGTCTTCCTTCCGAACGTGCATCTTAATAATGGCAGGAATCACCCCCCATATGAAATACATCTGTAAACTACCGAAGGTGCATGTGACCTGCAGCGGAATGGCATCTCGACCAGGACGTACTTGGCCATGTACCCTGTGTTACCTAGGATACGTTCCAGGCTCCCCCCGGACATGGATAAGTGGCTGGATGGATAAACACTAGTCAGTTAAAATAAATAAAAATAGAAATATTCAAAAACTGCGATGTCTTTCTAAACCAAATGCAAAGCAATGCTTCAAGATGTGAATAGTGATGATGATGCTGATGATGATCAGAAATTGGTCAAAATATTTGTGTCACTTTTAGAGCATTAAAATTAAAACAAATATGGAAATCTGGCATTCCAAATTCCAGGCCTCCGGGTCCTATACCATGACCCTGATCAGGATAAACTGGAAGACAGATGAACGGTTAAAATACTTTTCAAGTGGTCGAAGAAGTTAGTTCGTTAGTACATTATTGCTCCCCCTGCTGGATGAATATGGAAACAATCTCTGAACAGTTGTGTACCCTAATGCCGAAATAAAAGCTTTCATTAATTTGAATAATTCGATATTTAATAAAACAATTAAAGGCAGATGATAAAAGTAAAGAATTGCAATAAAATAAGCATAAATATTGCATTTTTTTGTTTCCAGAACCACTGCAATTTGCTTCTTTATAATATTTTAAATTATATATCCTTTATGAGGACACCTCATACTGCATAACAGAATTAAGTTTTCCCATACATTTCATTTAACAATTATTTTACCTATCGTGACTTGTATATGAAATAACTGACTGCAGAAAAAATTCATTCTACGTTGTTCAACAGATCAGCTCAGATTTCCACACTTTCTATTCAGGAGATACATAACCAGCTGCAACTCATTCATCTTTTACACATAAAGAAAGCTCCATGTGACGAGAATGACATCTGCGTGTATTACAGCTGTAAACTTTAATACAGGGCCATAGAGTTGACTTGGAAGCTGGTAGGGGATCAAAGCAATTGCAACCCACTGTTTCAATTACACATTTGCACACGTTCATAGGAATTATTTTAGCTTTCCTGAAAGATGGTTGGAACGCAATCCTACAATCCCTACCTAAATGTATGCCTATGCTTTAATATACAATGTGTAAATTACTCACTCTGCGTATTTGATAAGGTCCTCTGCATGGTGACAAAACTTAATGTTTATAAGTACTGTTACACAGATTATACATTAGCATCAAGTGGCAGGCCATCATCTTTTAAAACAGCTGATTTAAATTACTCTCTCTTATGTTGTACAAAATCAAGTCGTGGAGATTTATATTACGTCTATGGATACATGCGCATGGTCAAACTGCGACTAAAAGAGTACAAAATTATGGAAAAATGGAAGCATATTTTTCAGAAAGAACACGCCAAAGACTTTGTTTCTTGTTCCTTGAATCTATATTGTTAAAAAAATAAATAAATTAAAAATTAAAACGCAGATTATTTTAGGACTATTATTCCGCGTGTGCAGATCCATGCTACATGTTTAGCGTATATTCATGTGCCAGATAATGTGTTTTATTTAGTACCACAAGGTGGCATTGCATCCTTATTTTAACTTTTTAATGTTAACATTTACATGGTGACCTCAACGGAGAGCCTTTTAGGTCTATTAATTTACTGGACTACAAAGTGAAAAATTCTACGAAACCAAGGTGTTCTTACCAGAGGTGGGAGTAAGTCATACCTATGCAAGTAATAGCAAGTCTCGAATCCTCACCTTCAAATTATAAGCAGGTAATGTTATGTCAGTGTACTTAGTCAAACTGGTCAGGTAAATTATATTCAGGAATCCTCCAACTAGTCAACCTAGTCTCAGTTTAAACTTTTGTAATTAAACAATAATACAACTTGGTGGATACTACTAATATTTGATGATTTGGACTTGAAAATCCAAAGGGGATAAAAAGCAACAAAGATTGCTACTATTATAGCATTTTATTGTCAAACTAGAATTACAATAGGCAACAGATTGGAACAGGCTAATTACATATTGCTTGCTATACAAAAAATAATTGAGTAGTCTGCAAGCCAATAAGTTGTATAAAATACTACTTTCTCTGCGTATTAAGATTAGCTCATGCTGAATGAATATTCTAGTCTCTTTTGTTCATTTGTCACATCACTACTGTTTTCTGATGTTCAAGTTAAAAACCATTTTAGATGCATTGTGATTTGTTCATATAATTTACTGGTTAAATACTCAGCACAGATGCTGCACTGCATCTAGCAGAATGATAAAATACTCTAGTCAGAATGGGGAAACAATATTAATACTTATCTTTCAATAAGCAGAGATTTTTGATATGAAGAATTCTGCTTTGTTTTTGGTTGGTTTTGCTGTTGACGTTTCAATGAATTTCTGGTTATAGTTATTAATATTTATAGCATTTCTGTGATTATGGGTCTTAAAATGATGAATAAAAATTGCTGTTGTGGGGTGGTGTCACTGATTTTTGATCCACAGGGTTTGCAAATGGCTGTCCTTTTCTTGTTTTGTGATGACATATTGCTGTGTGTGCGTGTGTCCTGATAAATGATATTAAATCATACTAAGACTAACTCCATGGATTGGTCATTGGACTCAAGTCTAAGTCAAGTTCCAAGTCATGCATCACCAAATATACTGTAGGTCCAGTTAAGTTATTTTTATGCACAGTCAAGTAAATCTCAAATCTGACAGTTCTGTGACTTAAGTCGGACTGAAGTCGCCCACCTCTGGTTCATCGTAATTCATACGCCTTTCATTGAATCATGTTTAAATGCATAACATTATCCCTCTCTGATACAGGGACTGCACTTAATTTCGTTGTACTCGTTACAATGACAATAAAGATATTCTGATTCTGATTCTTACAATTATCAAAATAAATAAATAACATAACATATTGTCATAATATAACATTTTAAACATTTTAAGTGCTGCCAAAAGGCAAACTCCTTTCTACCTTGACATTAGTAGAATACAGTACAGGAATAAAATCCGGGTGTATTGATGTATCACAAACACCTGAATACGACAAAACATCTGCATTCGTTTTGGGCAAACTGACCATATATCAGTCTACAGCGAATATGATGAGCAGATCGACCATACTCAGATAAAACTCGATTTGAATGATTTCACATTGACTGACTAATTTGCTACTGAGTGTCATTGGTGTGTTTCCAATAAAACAACTGCTGGACAAAAGCCGTTCCATTACACAATCTAAAGAGTTTCTAAAGCTGAAATTGGTGCTTACTGAGAGCCAGGAATTGCAACAAAGCCCAACGACACAACGAAGGCTTTACAACATCGATTTTAGTCTTCGCCCTTTATTCTCTAAATGTTAGGCTAGCCTTATGCATGCTGAACGTAACACAGTGTATCATATCGGGTGGTAGGCAGTCACGTTTCTTGAAAATAATATTTAAATTCCTGCAAACCCATTAACATGCTAAATCCTGCAGCTGAATCATTTAATTTCTAATTGCATTAATGAATATGATAGGAACTCTGCTGAGCCCTGCGGCATACCAGGTTTTCTGCTGAAGGAATCCAGATGCCATACCAGTACTATGTAACATAACATTTTTATTAGATATAATAATCAGACACAATCTGAACAAACATAACCTTCATTTAAAAGTATTACGTAAAGCATAACAAAAAGGGAATAACATCCCAGAACACAATTAATTTCCTACTGTTTATTCTGGTGCAAAAACACTTTGTGATAGTATGTTGTCCAATAGCTGGATGCAGTGACACCTAGTGTTCGAAATGTGAGCATGGCGATCAAAATTCATCCGAGGCAGTCAATACACCGAATATAACCTCCCTATTTAACATAGTAAAATGGGTCATGTGCAGGATAAACGCGTGTCCAAAAGGCACAATATAATATTAAAGGAGAATTTATACAGGCGACTACCAAAATAAGTGAAACACTGACATAAGAAGGTATCTCTGCATCAGGAACCAACATGATGGCATCATGCTTAAGGAACACTGGCCGCAGTTGTGCCGTGTTCATAATATTTACTGAATATTTCATGCTGCTTCATATGTTAATTTCACAGGCCATTGTGAAATTTTGGCTTGAATATCGAGAAGATTTTTTACATGAATGAAAAAACTGAGCATCGTGGCCTCAAGTCAAGGTTTATTTTTATTAAATGGTTGAGTTGAGAACAGGACTGTGAAGCTTCAACTAGGCAGTGGAAATACACGCAATTCATGAGATGGTTCCTCCCAAGGTTTCTTCTTCCTGAAGGACTTTTTCTTGAGCCACTGTACCTTCGGCTTACTCTCTTGGCTCTTTGAGCCCGAGATTATGTAAAGCGCTTTGTGATAATTCTCCTTGTTAAAGGCACTATATAAATACAATTGAATTAATTAAATTAAATGAAGATGTCAACTCAATGTGAAGTAATTGTGAAGTGGAAGACCATAGAAACAACAAGAGTTCAGTTGTAATGTGGTTGGCCATTCAAATAGAAAAGGACCTGATCACCAACATTAATACTCAGCCTCAACAAAGCTGTTATGGCTGAATGGCAGCAAATCTCACCAAGAGTGTCCCAACATCTAATGGAAAGCCTTCCTGGAAGAGCAGAGGCTATTACAGCATCAAAGAAAGTGTAGTTAATCTTCCAAGTCAGGCAGTTGCATTGAACAACGTCAGCTTGGATTTTGAAATAACAGCTTTCATACAGTTTTTACATTTCCTGCATGTTTGTGCGACTAAGTGCCTTCAGACAGAATCTATTACTCTAAAATGTTCACACTTGTATACAGACATTTATACAATGTACAGTCATATTAGTATGAATCATTAAATTTTTTTTGAATATTTAAAGTTATAAATATTACCTTGCACATATAGCAGGAGTTAATTAAAAATAAGGAAAACTGACAACTTCCTTCAACAACTTTCTGTGTGTTAGTGATTATTTTACATAGATGGCTGACTGTAGAATGGTTAACAATTTACAGTAAAAGTATGTTTTTCAGGGCAGGATGATATTCTGGCAACATTTTAGCACAGAAGAATAGAAAAGGGTACATAGGGGAATGATCAGTCTAGAATATATATTTCTACGTAGGACTTGGGTCTTTAAGCTACCCACAGCTATGTCACTTTACTTAAAGTGATCACATACCATTAAATTCAGGTATAGGTTCACCACTACTTTCCTACTTCGCCTCATTTAATTGCCAGCTAGTCAATATATCAATTTTCCACCACGAGTAGAAGGCACGTGGTGAAGTGTGCAAGAGGTTGAAAGGCATCACAGGGTAGCTGAGGGTGGACGACCACCAACAACAGGCAGCTGGGGGGAGATGTTTGGTGGGCACATGAACAGAATCTTTTCTTCAAAAGATTTGACTCACACCCAACATCCCAGACAATGACTCTGCTGCCTACACAGACCAGCCGGTCTGCCCCCACTCCTTCTCACCTCTCGTTGACACCTCCTGTACCTCGCAACCCTCTGTACACACAACTGTCAATTACAACAGATCAGGTGAGGTGAGAGCTCGGGAAGATCAAGGCAAAGAAGGCTGCTGGTCCAGATGGTACCAACTCCAGAGTCCTCAAGGTCTGTGCTGATCAGCTGTGGGGGGTGGTACAGCACATGTTCAGCCTGAGCCTGAGTCTGGATTGAGTTCAGGTCCTGTATTAAAACATCCCGTGTAGTGCTGATCCCAAAGACTGCACACCCCAACATGTTGAATGACTACAGTCCGGTGGCTCTGAAATCACATGAAGACCTTAGAGAGGCTCATACTTGTCCACCTCCTGGTGAGTCACTTAATGGCCAAATTTTCAGCCATCATGGACAATCCAACCCACCCACAGGAGAGCCTTGGAACACTGAGTAGCTCCTTCAGAGACAGACTGCAGCAGCCACGATATTTGAAGGAACGCTACAGTAGGTCCTTCATTTCTGCTGCCGTCAGACTCTACAACAGCAACTGCTCTCAGGGGAACACGAACATGGGCAATTTTTTACATGTGCAATACTGCAGTTCATTTTAATGTGCAATTTAATTGTATAGTGGTTATTTAATCATGCAAAGTTTGTAAATTGTAACTTTTTGCTATTTATGTGGCACATTAAAATCCTTCTTGTCAGTATCTTAAACCTTTTCTGTCTGTTTCTCTAGCTATCTAAACGACTAAACTACATTTCTTTATTGAATTTATATTCTACTGACAACTGTCATGCTGCTGCAAGCAACCAAATTTCTCCTTGGTGCATAAAGTTTATCTTATCTTATCTTATTTAGTTAATTGTTGCTGGCTGTTTATCATGTGATAACCTCGTTGATTTTAGTACTTGGCAGACATTTTTTGCTTCTCTTAATAGTACATAATGTCACGAAAGCATTTCATCCTAATAAAATTATTGTTGCCTAATGTAACTGTGCTTAAGTAATATGGCTATGTTTGTTTTACATTCAAACTCTGCTAGTTTGGGATAATTTCTTGATTTAAGTAATTTTTTAAACTGAGCGGTGACTTGCCAGTCATTTCAGATTACGGCGCTCAATTTTGCAGTAGAACTCAGACTTTGCATTCTTTTTAAACGACATTTTATGTAACCTGATCATTTTTTTCTGAATATGGTTTATTCTTCAAAGTTAATGGTGGTGATGAGGCTGTGTGGATCAGGTGTTTGTGCTTGTGACCGGAAGGTAGCAGGTTCATTTCCTACAGACAGCAAATGTGTCCATGTTACTGCTGTGCTCTTGAGGAAGGCCCTTAACCCCAATTCCTTCAGGGGTGCTGGACTGTGGCTGACCAGGCACCCTAGCCCTTAGCTCTCAACTTGGAGAACAAGATGGGAAAATGTGAAACCTACGGATTTCCCCATGGGGATGAATAAAATAATGATGATTCGTATTTATGGAGACGTTATGGTTGAAGGAAGAGACTAGACCCTCGAGCAAGTGCCATATGCTCACAGTCATACAGATTTACTTCTAGTGAGTTGGATGATGAAGACACATCAATACTACTTAGGCAATAGGCTGTAAGAAGAACACAAGATACTGTTCCAAATTAAGTTGCATTTTTGTGGCTTGTTTTTGTTTGTTTGTTTGTTTGTTTTGTTTGTGATATTGTGACACACCTGAACCATCTAAAAAGTCGTTGCCTATTATTGACGCCCTTTAACATGTACATCTGTCATGATGGCAGCTAATCCCCACCTGAAGTGATGGAAGTCTACCTGGTGTTTACTTATTCATAATTGCCAGACGGTACAGGTGAGCCTGCAGCTCCCACAACAGGCTGCAGCGGAGAGAGAAGAGAAACCTCACTGATGCATTATTTAGGCCTTTCGATCTTGAGAAGAGCCGATCAGTGAAGAGTCACACTTCCACCGGTTTATGATGGAAAGGACTTGGGTCTGAATCATGCTGCAGATGTCCTGATAAACCCGAAGTCTTCAGCTTCTACATCACCTCTTGTGACAGTCACTAAGGGACTGAACTTTTCAACATTTATACAGTTTAAATGCTGACATGACTTCATTAGAGAGTCCGTATGAACCGCAATCAAGCTGCAATTTACAAAATATGAACATTCTTATTGTAAAAACTTTTTACAGTATGGAAAATTCTTTGTTTCTTAAACATAATCTGCTTTTCAAGCTTTGGAAAAACATGAACATTTGGCTGCCACTGGGTCAGGCTTGTAGGAGATCCTTTCTGGAAATGTCAGAGGAAATAATGGCAGAACACAAATCTCCCAGCTGTACTGCATACAGTCTTTCTAGGCCTGAAGCTGAACTTCAAACTGTGCTTTGCATCTGGAAACACGAAAGTCTGCAGAAAAACAAAGCAAGATTGTCAAAGTTTGAGAAGACTACTGGGTTATTGTGAAGGCTGTTTCTTAACGTATTTCTTGGTCTACATTGGAGACACAGCCGAGGACCCCTCTTAAAAGTTCATCACATAGTATGCACCCTTCAGCTACAGCTATGAAGATACAGTATGACACAGTCCGGCTACCAGTGCTTTATAACAGAATGAACATCTTAACATGGACAGCTCTCCTGAAGTTCTGCCTCTTGATGATAACCTACACAATCCATTTGCCCTCTTAGCCCTTCAGTCCAACTCAGTCAGACCGTGTGACCATGGAATGAGCAGGGACAGCCAAGACAGTCATTCAGAAATCCCAGAATGCTGTGTGTTGCATATGGAAATAAAATTCTAGGAAGGGGCAACCAACCAAACCACTGACCCAGTCAGTGCAGTGCCAGGAAGTGTACAGCCTGCACTCCCACTGCGGACCTTCAGCAAAATCATTATAACTGTGTTCGAGCTGCACCTTCTATAAGAACATGTATTTACGTATGCATACATGTAGGGCAACTATGCAGGGAGGGGAGCTGAATATTAATAAATCAAATTGAAGAAAGAAGACAGACAATAAGTACATAAATTGAATATCCATAAAGATGATTTTAGGAAAGCTATATTTACAAAAACCTAAATTACATTTACTTACTTTTATCAGGTGCAAAAAACATGAAAAATATCCACTGGCACTGTTTTGGATTTCTCAAAATTCCTCTTATTAATTACGCTTTCATGGGAAAGCTATCTGTATAAGCGATCTTTTACATTCTTTCCTGATTTTGTGTTTTTATCTTTTTTGTAAGACATTTTTATCCCTTCATATCATAATAGCGTTCGCATAAAGGCGACCAAAATGTCAATGAATTGAACTCTCATTGCACAATGAACTTGCCTGATAATAGGATTCCAATTATTTTGCAAGAACCAACACAGACAGAGGGGGCCAATGAGTCGACAATTTATAAAGGAAATGAGTATTTTCCATTCTGTCACTCTGTGGTTCTTTGTGTGATTATAATACTTCAGTATTACAGCCGTTCATTTGCACACGTTTCAGATGACCAGGTAACATATATAAGTATACTGCTCATAGATTATTTTTAAAACACTTCCACTGTAAACTATGAGTCTTTAAAGCTAATACTTCTCGTGAGATCTCCTGGACCGTACTCTGCCCGGCTTAAAAAGATGATCGTCCACCTACTGTGAAGTACGGAACGGAAGAGTAATGGGAAATTGTCCGATTTGCAGCTTTGATAATCACCTCTTTCGGCACTAACCCATCACGATGCTGTAGGAGACAAAGGCAGTTAAACAGAACATTTGCTGTATCGAAATTTTGAAGTACTCATATCTATATAGAAAATCCGCCCTTGGGAAAATGTTTTAGATATCAACTGGTGGTAAAACTAGTTCTACCTCCATTGTAACCTGCCACTAATGGCCGTTAAATGGGGTAAAAGCTAGAGGGAAGTTTCTCTCTTCCGGTGGTGTCTAGACCTATGTCCAAGAATTTTGTGAAAGATCCACCACGTGTAAAACACTCTGGTGGACCTACCACAATAACTGTGAGTGCATTGACCTTGAACTCGGCACTGTCACACGAGCAATTTATAAAGAAACGCACTGCCACCAAAAGGAGATGTCATCTGCATCTTTATTAATGCAAAAAGGACATTTAAAAAAAGAAGCAAGTGTGAAAATGAGATAGAAACACTGTCTATGACTCAGCATTCATTTGCACAGTCTGCTGATGTGTGACTTGATATTGTCAAGTAATACGCCTCAATACAGTCAGTGCAGCTCAAAAGGAGATGCAACAGAAATGGATATCGGTGGAAAAAGCTCACTGGGAGTGAGAAATGATTTATTGCATATTGTCCTGGAAGCTTCAGCCCCCACTCCATATGGGATACAGCGAGTGGAGAAATGGATGGATGGATGGATGGATGGATGGATGGATGGATGGATGGATGGATGGAT
>JAACJT020000075.1:6541454-6571452 GCA_009936485.2 Gymnarchus niloticus
TATGGGATACAGCGAGTGGAGAAATGGATGGATGGATGGATGGATGGATGGATGGATGGATGGATGGATGGATGGATATTGTCCTGATAGGGCCACCTACCTTAGTCCATGCATACATTCTGCAGTTTTACTCATTAAGCATTTTGTTCTGGTGTACATATTTCAGGTTAAATAATTTGCTTAAGAATTTGGCAACTGCACCTACAACTGGGGAACTTGACTCTACAAACGTCTGGCCAGAATTGCAGCTTCTAGGCCCCTTGCTGCATATGTGCCATATGATTGTCTGCCAGGTTTGACTCAGAGCAGAAAATCCACAGGATATCTGTAGCTATTTGAGTAAATCATATATGTTGCAACAAATTTTGCACTCATTTTACGGGCAGGCAGGAGGACATTATCCCTGGAGAGACGGGTGGGCTTCTAATGCCTTTTTTATTGATTTATAAATTATAAACATGGAGCAAGCGGAGCTAAAAAGCTGTAGACCAAATGGCTCAGAGGACAGACCATTGGTTTTGGGCTGAAGGGCTTAGTATTTAGATAATAAATGCTTGCTATAAGGATGGTGCTTTTCCAGCCCAAGATTCCCCTTAATGATGCTACTTATATACCCGTGATAACTTGATGGAGTTGCTTCTAGAATCTTACTTTGACTGTCATACTAGTCACTCTCAGTGAGTGTAAGGCAACTTAAATTCAACCATCCATCCATCCATCCATCCATCCATCCATCCTCTAACCACTTATTCAGTACTGGGTCCCAGAATTTTTCCCAAACAAAACAAACCACAAGGTGATGGACTACCCTGAGTGGGATGTAAATGGTACGCATTCCATATACACAATCAGCCAAATGTTAATTAGCCTGTTTATTAGACTGTAGGAGAAAAGCCACTCAAATTCAGGGACAACATTAAAACCTTACACGCTAAAAAGATTCATACGAGCGACCACGGACATGTGAAAATGAATCTTTCTATCATTTTGTGTTTTTCTTGTAAATTTATTATTCTGTTTATCCAAAGTTTTTTTTTTTTTTTTTTTACATATGCAAAACAGGGCTGCATACTTAATGAAATGAAAGCAATTGTATTTGACTTAGATATGACAAACGATACGCTTGCGAGAAAGAGAGGCGGTCGATGCAGGCCAGGGAGAGTACATGCACACTCAAGTTTGATGCAATTATCAAAAAACAGTTTGTTAAAGGATACAACAGCTTGGCAGTGTAAAATATTTAAAAAGCGCCTCTTCTTTTTAATCATCTTAGCAGCTCAGCCAGCTTCAAACTCTGATTAAACCCAAGGGACTGGAAGCAAAAGTCTTTGAAAGCTGATTGCAACCACGCCTTTAAAGCCGCTCCTAACAAGTTTACCTTTGGTTGCCGCTGCGTCCATTGCTTTTGCTAGAAAGCTCCTTGAAGTGAATACTTTTACTCACAAAAAAATCTACTTTTCTCTGTGGAGGAAGAGGGAAAGTGCAGATGGAGAATGAGAAAGAAAAAAATAATAACATGCACACATTCTGGGTAACATGGTGGTTCAGCGACCTCAGACTTCCAGGTAGTGATGGGACAAATGAGGCTTCAAAACACAGGATGGGTGGGAGTATCCAAAACTACCAATCAAGTATAGTGATAGCCAGCTTTGACTGGTTACTTCAGGATACTCCCACCCACCATGGGGTTTGAAGCCTCATTTAGCACCAGCATTGGTTGGTTAGTTCAGGATACTCCCGCCCACCACAGGTTTTGAAACCGTATTTTCCCCATCACTAGTTCCAGGGTTGTGAATTCTATTCCAGACACCAGCTCTGTGTGAGTAGATTTTGCATGTTCTTCCAGTGTTTGCTGGGTATTCCTGAAGTCCAGAAAAATGTAATTTGATCTCTAAACTGCCCATTGTGTGTGACACTCTGACCTGTGTTGGACTGAGATCCAGTCTAGAGTATCCTCTGACTCACTGTGACCTTATGCTGGATAAACAGGATATAAAATGAATGCATGTACTCTATTAATGATTTTAATTGTGTATCAGTTTAACTACTGGGGTGACGTAATTGGAAGATGTATTGCTTTGGTTATGTTTGAGTATGAAATTTCTTTTGATTGATTCCAGTTGTTTTATTGTGTGTGTTTTAATTGATGTATAATAAAGATATTGATTAAAAAATGTACTCTATTAATTATTTTAGGCAAAACAGTGTATGTTATATGCCCCCTAACTTGTCAACATTGCCTAATCACGATATTCAAAAGCGAAGCACTCACTGGTTGTTATTGATTACATGACACCCCAGAAATATTAATCACATAATTGGCTTTTCAATTGACATACAGCTGTGTGTTTGTGTTCCCAGTCAAGCGGGTTGCCAAGAAAGTAGTATAACGCTATGTCTAAATGTCATCAGTTATTATCTTGGAGGGCTGGGGGTTGGGAGCACAGCTTGTGTTTGATGTACTAAAACAAATGTGGAAGAATGTTTGTGGAAAACGCTGCAAAGTAAAGGCAGGCATCTGGTTAACAAATGGTAACTTATTTATTCACCTAGCAGATGCTTTTTGCCAAACAGACTTAATTAGCTTACAATATTATTTGTCTTGTGCCGCTGGATGCCTGCTGATGCAATTCAGGTTATGATACCATGCCTGTTATTAGAACCTACAACCTCTCTGCCATACATGCATCTCCTTCAACATTTAAACATCTGTTTGCCATCTTTCATCGGTTTCCATTTCCTGCCGCTACCTCCACGACATTCTAAAGCACCTCCCACTGCAGGTCCTCCAGGCATTCCACCACAGTATGGCCTTCGGTGTTGGGATCTGACCTCAGGTTCCAGCTCAGTGCCCCATTTGACAGGGGAGCAGCGTGGAACGAGAACCAGAGGGAGCACAGCACTGGCACTTGATCTTCTTTCTGTCTACATACCGCCTCACTAGGCTTCCGTGTGAGCCAACAAATCCCATTCCAATGGCTAAGGTTCATATTTACCACTATTTGCCTAGCCAGGTATGTTATGGTTAACAGACAGGAAGTTTTTGTGGAGGGGAGCAACTAAGGGGTGGTATGGCAATCACCCAAGACACAAATCTAAATGTAGCAGCTTGGGTTAAGTGTGAAGATTTTTAATTTATCTTTATATTAAATGATACATGACAAGAAAGCTGGACAATGTTTGTGTCGAGTGACCATGAGTCAGATGGTTATACTTACCAGTATTGCATCCTCATCAAGCAGCATGTCCATTTAGCCACGCCCAGTCAGTTGTGGCCCTGTCTCCCCTAGGCACACCTGTATCTCCTCAGCCTGGTTAATCAGTATGGATAGAAAACAGCTGGTTTTCAGCCAACTCTCTGTGAAGCGTTGTGTGTCCCACTGCACTGCATGTTTGCTGTGCGCTCTTGTTCTTGCGTATGACCCTTACATGCACTTACTTTTTGTCTCAAATTTTGCACATGGTTACTTGCCCTATATCACATAATATGTACCATATATTTCGACTGTGATTTGGATTTGGTCACCTCTGTTTGTCTTCGCTGCTTTTTTGATCCCATTTTGCGAACTTCAACTGTGTAAATAAGCAGGAGTTCTTGGACCATCATCCCTGTCTAGTCATTGTTTACTTTTTCTTTCAGCCGCTCCCATCGGGGGTCGCCACAGCGGATCAACAGTCTCCATCTCTTCCTGTCCTCCGCACCCCGCTCTGTCACACCAACCACCTGCATGTCCTCTCTCACTACATCCATAAACCTCCTCTTTGGCCTTCCTCTTTTCCTCTTGCCTGGCAGCTCCATCCTCGGCATCCTTCTCCCAATATACCCAGCATCTCTCCTCTGCACATGTCCAAACCAACACAATCTCGCCTCCTGTCTATTCATTGTAATCAGAGTTAATTAATCATACATGCACCTCATTTTTTGTGGGTGTATGAACTGGTAGGTCCAGGTATGAACAGGTGTGTTTCCTGGTAACCTGGTCACGAGTGTTAATGCCTATCTCAAGACCCCCCCCGCACTTGCATTGTGTTTGTTTTTCTATCATAAGTTTTATTTATTTCAGGTTTCTCTGCCAAACTTCCAGACTTATTTTGGTCTCCCATTCTGTCGTTGTATAACAATGTGGGCCCAGTGGGACATGAGAGCTTTACCCTGCTTAAGATGAAGCTCATCAGAATTGAATACATGAAGGAGAGCTAATGTACATGCTCAAACTCAATATTCAATAAATAGGGTGCGTAAAATGCATTCTGACTGTGGCCTAACTAAAGTTCCCGTCATTCAATGGTAGGTTCCAGGTGACATTGCCACTGAACCTTAAGCAGAGCAGCCAATGATGGTCTGTCAAAGTCATGTTTGAGCAGCTAAGGTGGTTTAGTCCTAGTGTGTCTTTTACATCAACTCTCCAGAAGGTTCAAAGATCTGTCTAGACAGTCTGATCTCCTTTAAAGTCACGGAACATCACATTTCCTCGGTTCACTTTTTCTACATCAGCAGGCTACAGCTTGTTCACTCCAGCTTAAACAGCTCCTTTCTTAAATATATCTTTTTATTTCCCACTAAACAAATTCCTTTTCCCCTTAATACCCAGTAAAGAATCTTTACGTGCCCAGAGTGCAAATCCCAGGGCGACGAGACAGATACTCCAGATTACATCAAACCAAAAAACATCTCCAGACAAAGACAAGACACACATAGGCTAAATATCCAGGCAGTGACACTGAGTAAGACACTATCGGTGTCATTTCAGGGTGTCAGAATAAAAGTCAAAGTGTGTTTGGTTTCACTGTGTCAGCATCTGTCCCTCAGCATCTTCATAAGCCCAAAGGTCATGCCTGGGAGCTGAAGATACATTTTGTTGCATTGGACAAGATTCTCATCTAACTGTGCTGGGAGGTTGTCAGCCTCATATGACTCGTGGGTAGGACTCACTGCGGAGTCATATTGATTCAGTGCGTTTGTATGAGGCTCACTCAAAAGGCTAATTAATCGGTAACTGGGGTGGCAGACTCCCAGGACAAGCGTGGGTTGCTGCCAGCGGCCCCACAGACAAACAGAGACCTCGTCTCCTAATCATGAACACATTTATAAAGTAACTGCATTCTGTAGATTCTATATTTTACCGCCCTGACTAAGAAAACTTGGGGGAATGGTGGGTACTAACAGAAGAGACCCACTGGGTATCATCGCTCAGATAGGAAGCCGGCTACGGAAAGCAAAGGAAATGTGAAACATGAGCCCAGCTCATTCCTCATCTAACCTACAGTATGGAGAACATCTGAAAAGGGCACCGTACACTGGTAGACTGGTGTAGTGACCAGCTGCCAGAATGGAATCTGTGCAAAAATACAATATCAATCATATACTGCAAATATACATGGAAAAACTCCCTCTAAGATCACTACATCTCTGAATTGCTTTGTTTAATCATTGTAATCAAAGTGCAGTAGTTGTGCAAGGGAAATGTTTAAGTGCCTGAAGGCTTATTTCAGAATAAGAATATTTCCATGAGAAAAGCTCCACCACTAATATGCTGGAGAAAAGGTTTCTGTGCCTGATTTCTGTGAGTGAGGAGCTTCATCATGATTCAGCCCCAAAGATATGGATTCCTAAAACCACCATCAGGGTGGATGTGTTCACGGAGATGTGGAAATGAGAAGTGCAGTGCGGGGTCTTGCATTAAATTTGGGCTGGCACATGTAACGATTGCACGGATGGACTCAAGTACGGAGTACAGGACTTAAATCAAAAGGCAAGTGGATCGTCAGACAAGCAGGGTCAAAGCCAAAGATCGGGTGAGATTTCCAAACACAGGGGCCATCCATAAATCATAGTCATTGGGCACACACAAGGGCCAGAATCCGGTAAAGGCAGGCGAAACAGCAGCAACCGAATCTGAAATGTCAGGCAAAAGTGGGGCTCGAGAGAGCAGGCAGAGTTCAGACACAAGAGCAGTATGGAAGAATGATTAGTAATGTGTAACCACACATTACCTCACAACTAACTGCTGAGTTGTGAGGCATTTGTAGTCCTTGCCAATGGCCTGCAGGTGTTCAGTACTCCGGGGAGGGGGATTGGTGACGTGCTGGGCGTGGCTGGCTTGCTGCGGGTGTGACCGCACAGCATGCCGCACGTCTCCGACTGAACAGAAATGCTCCATGGAGATCCCCATTCAGGCCAAGAGACGACCTCTACCGCACCAGGAGCGGAAAACAGGAGACATCGCACAGATTCATCACTGATCTCTAAGAGCCGTACCACTTTGCTCACTGGTTGTGTGTGATTCAGAAGGTCCCCATGCGTGCTAACACTGATCGAAGCATCATTTGCGTTTGAGATCTTCTGAAAAAATCACAGACATTTTTTTTCCATAAACGTCCCATTCAGTGTGTTCAGTGTCTCATGCCCTTTGCTGGGATTGGCTGCAGGCTCACAGTGATGCTGTACTGAATAAGAAATGAAGGCTGAATGGATAGATGTATATTTTCATAAATATATACATTTTACGTATACATATTTAAGGCAGGGAATTTTGAACTGGAATCACAAGCTCCAAGTTTCTTTGCCCTCCAGATTTATTGGTATTCCTGGTAAAAATGACTAAAAAAGGCTACGAAAAAATGTGTTATTGTTCTTAACCTTAAGAATGCACTCAAATTATGACTTGGCTTTAACCTCATTCTGAGGTAAATTTATTCCAAGAAAAGTCACAAGAAAAAAAAAATTAAACACTTTACTCAAAAGACGTCATAAATTTTGGCAGCCCTGAATTGAATACCTTAAGCTCCCTCCCATTGCCACAATAGCAGCACAGAGTTTTCTCTTATAATGCTGGATGAGATGGGAGACCACATTTAAAGGCATCTGAGATCATTCCTCCATACAAATTCTCTCTTGGTTTTGGAAGATCTAACCATGACCAAGTTTTACCCTCCTGGCAGAGGCAGCCACATTTCGGTACTGAATTTTCTGATTTTAATGTCATCCAAGGGTCTTTAGAAAAAAAACAGCCCCATACCTTCACTGAACCCCTACCAGACTTCACAGTGAGGATTAGGTTCTTTGATTCATGGTCTTGACTTCTTTCATGCCAAAAGCTCAATTTTTGATTCATTTGACCACAAAACCAGCATCCATGTAAATTCCAGTAACTCCACGTGCTCAGGTTCGTGGTTTAATGTCAGCAGACGTTTCCTGCTGGCCAGCCTGTCGAATGATTTGTTGTCATAGAGGTGGTGTCTAATTGTACTTTTGGAGACATGATGGAGACCCCAAGATGTATTCAACTGCTGCAATTGCCTAACTGTGGTCCTTTGAGAAAATGTTGCTGTTTGAACCATCCTTCACGTTGTGTGTGGAGCCAAAACGTGTGTGTATCCTCTTCCAGACAGATTCCTCACAGCCCCAGTTGTTTGAGACTTATTAATTATTACCCTAATAGTGGAAATGGGAATTGTCAAGCAGGCAGCTATTTTTAATAGCCGTTGCCTGATTTAAGTAGGTTAACAATCTTTCGTCTCATTTACTTTGTGAATTTTCTCATCAGGCCATGTTGATGTATAACTAAATGGTTCTGTTACCTCATATTTGTACCCCAGAGGAACCAGAAGTCATGCATCACCAATTAAGACTTCCTGAAAATTCAGGGGTGTTTGTAAAAGGTAAAATATTTTTAGCGGTGCCAATAGTGACGTGTTTAGACCAAAAAAAAAAGTGTGTATTTTGTTTCTTTGAATAAATTTACCCCAGTGAAAAGTTGTTTTTATCTCTTAATTTGACGATAAGCAAATGAACAAAAGAGACATTTTATAGCCATTGTTTAGTCACCTTTACTAACACCACCCATAATTCTGGAGGCCATTGTACACTGAATATATTTTCCAAGCGATGGACCACAATGGAGCCTCCAAGTTCAACACTGCTACCAGGATAGAGATGAAGATATTGAGCGACACGTCACCCTGCCCTGCAACGTCGTGTACAGATGAGCCACCGAAAACACACTAGTGATTACAGTGCAAGTGTCTCTCAACAACAGGCAGAACCAAATGCTGCAATTACATACTCTGCCCCACTTAGCCAAGACCCAAGGACCACGAAGCAGGCAGCAACACATCACAGGCAAACCATTTCGGGTGGACTGACTGCTCATACTGGTTTGTATCTAGTGACGCGAGGATCCTAGGCTGGTGTGCTTGTTTCTGTTTACATTCGAAGGCGGATTGTAGCCCTAAATCAAGGTGCGACTACAGGGCAGATAAGGCACAGTACTAACTCGGCATGATGAACTGCCCCCTCTGAAAAATAATTAAATGCAAAAGGGAGCCTGCTGCTGTGCCTTCAGGTGGTGATGTTTTACTTTGTAATAAATTTATCTCTGTTAATGAGCCAGAACTGGGGAAATGCTTTCCAAAGCCAGAATAATCCTCCTGAAGATCCATGACACATTCTGTTGTCATTTTCAGGAAAGCTCCCTGCATAGCAGATAAATGCCCATTTCAAAGCTATCCTTCTCTTCCATCTAGGGCTTGTTTTGAGGGCAAGTCTCCCCTTTCCTACGTCTCTCAGAATGAAGTTATTAGCAATACTTATTCTCTAATCATATGCCACTGGTGTGGAGGGACCAGTTACATTTGAAGACCCCAGAATGTTCGTATTTATTATATTGGAATAAATACTGGAATATTGGTATAGTGGTAGCTGAGGATGCATGAAACAGCACCCCCTGCCTGAGATATCGCTATATTGCATGCAGATATTCTGATGCAAATGGTGTCTAGACTTCCCTTAGCCATTTAGCAACATGGACAGCTGAAGTATCCAATAGCTGGGTTAATTTAACTGGTATAATGTATCTTGAACAGTTTCAAAGGCATTAGGGTATTTTTTATTTCTTCAACAAGAAAGCGGTGATGACGTGTCCTATTGACAATAAGGTCATATGCTAAAAAAGAAGGGAGCCGTTTATGCATTTAAATAAGGAGCCCACAAAATGTACTCAAGGGCCAGTGAAAATATATTGAAATAAGCTAAGTCAAGCTTACTTATGTAAACAGCATTGGGTTGTGAATGCACTAAGTAAACAATGAATACATCAAAACTGGACAAGTGTGAGTTTATCGGTGTCTGCAGTAGTAAGACATTGATAGGATCAATAATAATTGATAAGGTATTTGATAAATGATTATTTTGTACCAAAGGTTTAATTTCAATTGTCTGTAATTTTCACTACACTACATTCTTGCATAAAAAAGAGAAAAATGGACTAAGAAAACTTCAAATATTCAGGAAAAAAAAACAAAGCATTTAAGTATGAAACTCATGGGCTTTACCTGTGATTATTTTCATTTGTGCAAGCACTAGAACGCCTGTCCCATATTGAGCAAAGTGTCAGCTGATAAGAAAATTCTTTGACATGCGGTCCTAATAATAATTTCTAAATAGGGGTGTGTGTGACACCTCTGTAGACTGTGACTGGACAGCTGGTGCCCGGCAGCTTTTAAAATTTTGAACACATAGTTGCTTTTTCATCACCAAGGAAGTGAAAACGGCAATCGAAAGGCAGATACCCTCAGGTGTTTTAGACAAACAATCCTTCTAGCTAGCTGTCTGTCAGTCAACAGTTTTCCATGCTTCACTTTTAAATCTTTTATATCTTTAATGAAATTTCCAGTCCTGGAGCGGGGGGGGGGGGGTCCTCTAGGTAGTTTTTGACTTCTTCACCTTAATCACCATGACAACACATTTAGACCTTAGACCAGGGTCCCCTATCGACCTAGTGGACGTGCGGATTTTGATTCTACCTCAGCACATCCTTTCATAATTAATTATTAACTACCCAACTGAACTCATTCCGCCCTTTCTCTTAGTACTAAAGTTGTTTGATATTAGGTAAAAAAAAGAATGTTATCTCTCTCTAAAATCATAAAGAGTTTTTCTGCATTCCTAGCTATTAATTATTCATTTTTCAATTAAGCTTACATTTTTGATCATATAAATTGTGTATCATATGAAACGAGTGTAGGAAGTAAAGGAACAGACTGCTAATTAATCATTACTAACACAAGTCTGTTTATGTACAGATGTGTGTGTGTGGACATGTTCATTATCACCTAGGGGGGACTCACTGTCCCCTCAGAAATGAAAACCCATTATTTTATACTTCATGGGGACATTTGTCATGTCCCCACAAAGGAAAACTCAAGTTTTTCAGCATTTTAACTTGTGACAGACCAGTAACAGTGTTAAAAAAGAAGTAAGATTTTTGGCGGCTGAACATGACAACAGGTGAACATCGAAGATAGATAACCCTTCTACAAACTTTGATTTCTCAGTTGAAATGGGTTAGTAAGGGAAGAAGGACATGACAAATCATTTACACTGATGCAGTAAATGTGGTTTATGTATGGCTGAATCACACAGAGTGTTTAGTGTGATTCATGCTACATGTGAACAGCTCCAGGTCCTGTCTCTGAGTAATGACAGTTTCACATCTTCCCATATGCCTGAAAAGACAATACAGCAGTATACACAATCATAAGAGTGATGGAAAACATACGTTATCTAAAAGCAAATAACTGTTTTCCATTTGTTGTGTTACTGTTTTGCTGTTTTATCTGTCGGCATGAGTAATTTTATTAATTCCCTGCCCTGAAATGTGTGTTTGTAGTTCACCTGATGCGTTATTTTTTACATTATAGATTGAAATGTTTGAAAGGCTGTTGTAGTTATTTATTTTTAATATGTATAACATGTAACAATGTTATTCCTCAGTATGAGGGTTTTCTCTGGGTGGATGTAATGAAGCTGTTAGAGGTACATCACTATACATTCCCCAGACACATCATAAATGTACACATAATACATTGCAACACATGACATAAGGACACACAAGTAGCCTGTGCATATAAGCTGTATAACATATGTATGAACTATAACAAAGCATTAATAAATTTGCACATTGTATGACAAAAACGTCATACATTGTAAGACATACTAATAGTCAATAAATGTGAATGTATCTGTAAGCATATTAAATTACATCATAAGTTAATATACCTTGAAAATGGTGTTAATAGAAAACGTTACTGAATAAACCTAATTTTTTTGTAATGTGTCATTGTCTAAAATTTAAGTATTAGCACCAAATCCTATTAGACAGCTTGTTAAATTTACTGACGATTAACTTCAAAAGTGTCTAGTTGAAAGTCAGGCACAAGATTAATCGAAACATATCCTCCTGTAACTTTACAAAGGAATTTCATGTGATTTTTCTTCCTGAAAACGTTATTTTCATCTCTAACGCTGCGATAGAAGAACCCAGTGGATTACAACAATTCATAGTATCATATTTTTATAACATTGTACGTCTTTTCCAGCCACCTCGCGCGATTTTTGTTTCATTTTATTTTATTCCAAGGGACACCGGAGCCATACATTTACATGCTTGTTTCCCATTGGCTGGCTGCGGTGAAGGTGGGGTTTGGGTGGAAGCTATTGAAGCGCTTTCTGAATCAAATCGTCCGAGTTTGTGAAAGCTGATCGGCCTTGAAAGAGATAAGTGGACGTCTCAATGAGTGTTCAACAGAAGAATAAGACCTCATCAGAGATACGCGCAAAAGTAGTACTTCCAAGACCATAAGTGATAGAAGCGCCGGCATTCGCGCTGGAGGAACGAGGCGACATCAGAAAGTTTTTTCATGCAAAACAAGTGATAACAAAAAGGGAATTTTTTAAACAAGCCGCGATGAAAAATCCTTGACGATAAGGAGTTGTCAGTAACATACAGATAGGGTTCAGTATCTAGATCGCCTGGGATTATTATGATTCGCCATGGCGTGGTGTGACCGTGGAGTTCAGATGCTACTCACCACCGTGGGAGCTTTTGCGGCATTCAGCCTCATGACCATCGCTATTGGGACGGACTACTGGCTTTATTCACGGGCGTATATATGTAACGCCACCAACATCACCACGGACGAAACCCAGAGCCAACCCAAGAAAACTAAGGGCGATCTCACACACTCCGGCCTCTGGAGAATCTGTTGTATTGAAGGTAGCTTTCCGAATTCTTTCGTTTCCTTTATTATATATATATATATATTTTTTTTTTTTCACAATTACCAGCCAGTATAAATTCAGAAATTGTTGCAAAGTGTATAAATGTTAGGAAAAGTAACAGCGTTTGCAGCATATTGCTAGAAACTAATGTAAGGTATCACATTCAGAATGTGCCAGTATTTTGTGGGCAGTGTTGCCAAAAGTGTTGCAGGTGTACAGCTGTTGTATGTATGCATACACCGTTATGTGGAAAGGGATATAATGGAAAGACACGGACAAACAGCGAGGAAAATTCCGTTTCGGCTTCCTTTGAAGAGCTCGGTGTGAAACAAAAAGTTAATAGTGAGAAAAATGACACTGGAGTGAGTATATTAAACATAATACTGGTATACATGAAAAGCAAGCAGTCGACTTTACTGTATCATAGCGAAACTGGCGAAAATCAGCTGTGGAAAAGGAATATTACGTTCTCCTTTCCACAAAGTACCTATAATATAGTTAATACCATTAATGACAACTTTCTACAAATTCTACTCCTCCGTGAGGTTATTTCTGCCTTTGTGTAAAGATCCCTTTTCAAAAATGCCATACGTTCACACGCTCAGTCGCTTTGAATTTCCTATTGCTGAAGCTGTGCCACTGCAGACTTAACAAAGTCGCTTTCATTCAGCTCTTTATTGCATTTGATGCTGTTGCTTGGCAACTACAATTTCTGAAATTGCTATGGAAACATACTAAATCTTTAAGATTGGCAGTTTTATGAAAGCTTTCTGATTAACTAAAAGATACATATATTATTGCTATGAGCATAAACGGGAAGACGCGCGTTTTCTTTGTGTTTTACCATAATGGGCACAGTCTTTGTTCTGTTGCTTATGAGCGTCCACCCAAGACATCGCAGGTAGTTACGCTGAAGGGTGTAACAAACCATGGTGAACCAATAACATAAAGATTAACATAATAATGCGGATTTTTATATTGTGTCATTCCTATTGTATTATTATTATTATTGCCTTTATGGTTTAGAATAATAACGTAATAATAAAGATAACACGTAAATCTAAATAGTTTACTTGAAAAAAATTATGAAAGCACGCTTGACTGTATTTATTTTTAGTATTCAGTGTGTTTTACTTCTTAACTGTAAGATTCATTAAAAATCTCTGATCTGAATTTTGTTCTTCGATAGCGAGGATTTTGTTTAAAAATGGTTAAACAAGTATGGTCTATTGTGTGAGTTTTGGACGGGGCGCAGATAAGGTTGATATTTAAATGGAGGTTATGCTGCTGTGGTGTTCATATCGAGAAATTAATTCGTGCTGATAGTTGGAATATCATTTTACAAAAGGAAACCCAGAGTTTGCCTGGAACAATGAATACACCATCCACAGCCTGGGTTTAACTCAGACTGCACGTACCGAAGTACCAGCATCATAACGACATGACATCTTAAATGGTACTTTATAGTGATGTTTGCCTTGTAGAGAAAAGTGACAAAATTACAATTCCAGATATATTGAAATGCTACAGACAATACAAACACGATTTTTTGAGGAAGTAACTCGTACTGGTAGGCAGAGATGAGTGATTATTAGCACTTCTGTAAACGCTTTGGCCGCCCGTTGGGCTTGCATGGAACGAAGCAGCAGCACTACAACGCCCTCCCGATTACGTCATCGGTTTGCACCTGATTGACAGGCTCTGCTCACGCCCTCTCCCACATGCAGCGTCTCTAATGTGATTCATAGGAAGTTACACTTGGTTAGCTTCCCCGCCTGAGGTAGATAGCCCCTCGCTTACAGTGTTTATTTCCTTGAAATGTCCCTTGAAATCACAATGAATGGATAGAGTCCCCTCACTCATTGGTGTTCATGTCAGCTGGTGTACAGCCTGGCTGAAGTATAAAGATAAACATTTCCCTGCCGTCCAGGAAAATACTCCAACGTGCAAAATGAAACTAATGGCTTTGTAAGTGAAGACAGCAATTTCCACATGCAATTTCCAAGACTACTTAAAGTAATTTTTCTAGTGTGGAAAAATGTATGCTTTCCATTTTTCTCTACCTTAATACTTGGGTAGGAGTTGCTTTAAACTTAGGGTCATAAAGTTACTTAAGGAATTTTGTGTGCTGTTCATTACCTTTGGATTATCTAGTGTATAAAAGGGTAAAATGAGAAAAAATGGTAGAACATAAAAAAATTAAAAATAAACATTTCTATTTGGCACCTGAACAACTTTTCAGGGAGTATATTGCTTTTGATTTTAGTGCATATAAACACTGAGCTCCTTGTTACCAGAACTCCAGGAGCTGTGATGGAAGGCTAGCTTTCCAACTAACCTTTTAACATTTTTGCTGTGTTTAAGGCTGAGAAACAGTTCGTGGCTGAATATGGTTTATTTAGCGCATTAGCAGGCAGTGCCATCAGCAATAAGAGGATGAGACATCCCCTTTGGTGACCTAAGACCTGACACATGGGGATGATGCAAAGCTAATTAAGGTCTTGTATCCACGGTAATCCGAAGGAGCCAGTTCGTACCACCTATGTTAGAAAGAGCGTGAGATTCTCTTTATCCTGGTTCAAAATGTGAGCAGCAGGAGGGAGAGCAGAATTTCACCTGCCTCACTGTATCTACACCAGGGCTGTCAAACTCCGGTCCTGGGGGGCCACTGTGGGTGCAGGTTTTTGTTCCAGCCAATTCCTGCTTTTACATGAACCCCTATCATTTAATCATTCCCCTGTTTCCATCATTTTATATTAACTGTCAATAATAGACCTAAAAGGGAGCTTTACTCTCCAGAGTTTGTCAGAGGACATTAAGTTAGTTCAGTAAAAAATGTAATACCTGCAGATTCTTTGTGGTCTGTGTCAATTGCTAATTATCATAGTAGTGGACACACCTTAGGTCATTGCTGCTCATTAGGCCCTAAGGAGCACCAATGACCTAATTTGTGTTTCCACTGCTGCGATAATTATCAACAAATGGACAAATGAGAGTGATATTAAGAAGCAACATCTTACCCTTAAAAAAAATCTTTAAAAGGTAACTAAACTCTGCTGAGAATATGCTGATTGACACAGTATATATGGAATGATGGAGGGCATGATTAAATGAGATAGGGGTTCACGTAAAAGCAGGAATTGGCTGGAACGAAAACCTGCACCCACAGCGGCCCCCAAGACCGGAGTTTGACACCCCTGATCTACACAGAATGCAGCTGCAGTTCTGTAACTACGCCGAATCTAGTGGCAGCTCTGTAACCACCCACATTCAAGCTGGACATCTGTAACTACCCAGAATTCAGCTGCAGTTCTGTAACTACTCAGCATCCAGCTGTGCTTAGCAGACCAATGGGGCGCCTTCTGCTTTGGAAGGCATGACTTAGCATCAAATGGACCCAAATGACCCACGCACTAAATGCGGTGAGGTAGTATTTTTGCTTTGTTTTGTGCGCCTTCTACAGCATGCATTTTTTAACTGACTAAATATACTGTATCTGTCCGGCTCAAACAACAGAAGAAACGTGAGCTTGTCATTCTTTTACCAGCTTTATGCTACAGTCTTTTGTGCCTTTTCACTGAAGTGCATGGCTTGTGCGATTCTATGTGCCAGCCCATTACCTTATTAAGATCTGAAAACAACGTGCTTGGATACACACAGGAAATCGTTTCCAAATTGCTGCGTAGATCATCGCGGATGTGATTTCTGCAGTGTGTCTGTTAATGTTATGCAGTACTACTGGGGAAAAAAATGCACCTTCATGTAATGCCAAATATGCTATGAAAATGGAAAAAGTCACCATCACCAGGGGAAATTTGGGCAGCAGATTTTATCTGGGCTCCGCAAAAGGGCAATGATTTCTCCTCGGCCTTGTTAAACACACAAAGAAGCACAGACAAACACAAGAGCAGACCCTTCGATTCACCCCAACCTGGGCTCACTACTGGTCTGTAATTAAGATTCGGCAGCTGAAAGGCCACAGAGGCTGTAATTAGCCGGTGGTCCTGACTTCCGTCTCCTCTCAGCACTGATGGGGAATAACAATGAGTGGGGACGACGTGCCAGGTCTTTTTCTGTGAGTGCCTCTCATCTACAGCGGGGTCCTGCAGTGATGGGCTGGTTTTTCCCCCAATGCCATACGTTGCGTACAACCCCTCACATAGGCGTGACGTTCTGAGGCCTGGCAGTTTCCATACCTATCACTTTTGGTTTAAATCACCTGTTTAATCACTTTATCTAATATTCTGTTACCCATTCCAGTATTACTCAAGTGTTGACGGTGTGAAACTGTGCAGGTATTTGAACCCACAACTTGCATTAAAAACAAACTGTGACCAACAAAGACACTTGTTTACCTTGTAAACTGGTGCTTAGTCGTGCAGTTAAAGTCAGCCTGAAAAATCAATGATGTTTGTGCAAATCAGGATGTTCTTCATCAGAACAAGAACAACAGTGAATCTGTTCAGCATTCGGTAAAACCAAACAGGTCTACCCTCAGTAAAATAGGCCGTGGACCCATAATTGCCAGTTACACAAGCAGGCTTACTCATCTTGAAGATTTACCTCAATGATGATTCATTAAAAAAATCTACTTGACAATATTAAATTTAGATGTAACTAAAATTAAAGTGCAAGACAGTAGAAGTGGAGCCAGTTTCTCCCAGTGATTGTTTTTAAGCTTTAAATTGATTTGTCTGTTTGTGTTTTGTCACCCAATGAGCCTGTGTTAATTACAGAGGGCTTCAACCACATTTGCATGTAGAAGCAGCGCTGTGTGGGTTTTCGATTATTGTGTAGTAATAGTAATATGGAAGTGGTCTGGACTGTGGGTGGGGGTGGGGTTTAGCAGGTGGAGTGGGTCTAAATTAAAGAACAATGAAGATGTCAGAAACCTTCCTTGGAGGCATTATGAGAATCTGATTCCTGGCACCGAGAGGAGGTTGCCATGGAGAAGATGTGTCGAGTGATGTCCGTAGCTCCACAGACATGCAGCTAAGGAGCAGGGCCTGTCCATTGCTGTACATTACGGCCAGTGGGGCAGCCAGGGGACTCCCTCCTCTCATTGGTTACCCCAGCTCCATGCTACCCTGATGCCCAGCAGATAAAGGCTCCTTGCAGAACCTCCAGCGATGTGGCAGATACATTCAGCCAGCCCCTCGATCAAACATGACAATGGTTGGGGATAGGAGGCAGATGGGAAGCCATTTTCCAGAAAAGGAAGAGGGGAGGAGAGGCACTCAGTCACGAGGACAGGCCAAGCAAGAGCGGAGCAGAGCAAAGCAAGGTGTTACTGGCAGTGGGTAGAGCCACAGAAAGTGGTTGTCTCTCCACTTCCTCCTGGGTAGGGTTTTCAATGGGTCGTCTGCGTCAGTCACCCAGGCCCACTTAGGCAAGTTCCTTGATACCCTGTGCCCTCCTGCTACAGGGCGCTAATAGCAAGAGACAAGTAAGGCAAGGGTGTACTATGGGTTTTGAAGCATCAGTTAGTGCCAGCATTGATTGGTTAGTTCTGGATACTCCTGCCCTCCACAGGTTTTGAAGCCTCATTTAGTGCCAGCATTGTTTGGTCAGTTCTGGATACTCCTGCCCACCACGGGCTTTGAAACCTCATTTGTCTTATCATTACTTTTCTCGGTGGAATGCATTTGCCAGATCATTTAAGTGATGGCAGCTAAACACAATCTCCTCGTACTTCACATCTCAGATGCCAGTGACATATTCTCAGTCATCCATCCATCCGTCCATCCATCCATCCATCATCTAACCATCATCTGCTCAGGGTTGTGGAATGCTGTCATCTAAGCTTAAAAAACTGAATATGTATTTACATCTGTGAAGCAGGGACACAATGGCAGCTTGGGGCTCGTGTGATCATTTGACTGTGTCCAGAGTCACTGCAGGCTGAGTGTCAGCACACTGAGACGGCTTCATCACCGAGATCAGTGAAGTGCCTGTCTTGCTCTCATTTAATTCATCCTTGTGTATTTATGATCTAGGCCATGTGGCCCTAGTTAATATCTGGCGTGTTCAGCGAAACGTAATGTGTGAAACTGCTACTGAGGTTGAGGCACTTTTGAAGCGGATACACCCTTTAGTTATTCAGGCAAATCAGAGAAAAAAAAATACTTTAAAATTCATACTTTACTGTAAGAGCACTGTAATGTATAATTCCCTTAAATTTGGGGGGAAAACACACTTTTCACCGAGACCCTCCTACTGTAATGAAAGGTGCCCAGGGCTCCCAGCAGAACAGGGCTGCTTGTATGTCTCTTTGTACCCGTAAATGGTCCTGTTTTCTTACCCGCCCGCTAGTTGGGGACGCTTGTGATTCACTTCCTCAGACCTATTTAATTCTAATTAACTCGCTTTTCTAGATTAAACCCCAAGCCTAATTAAAAGCATGCTGTGACACATGCAAAAGGGGAAAAAAAATTTTTTCAAAACGAGAGCAATTGTTCTCAGCCTCACCCTGAACGTTCACAAGACACACGGTCTGATGTTGTGCTTGCACCTTTTTCAAGCACTGTGGGTCTCTCCTTCAGGCTTCCAATGAGAACTGGAGAGAAACCAACGCCCCCCCCTACACACACACACACACATACACACGCACACACACACACACACACACAAGTGCGCGTACTCGTGCTCCCTGCCTGACAGCAGCCTATTTCGAACCTGCTGCAGCTAACACACACATAATTACTCCCTGATTTCCAACACCCTCCACTGCAATTTGATTGGATGGACAGCAGTTTAATACAAGTCAGGAGTTTACCTGTAGGCTTGACAGTGTCGACTGTGACATGTGTTGGGTGTAAACAAATGGCAGCAATAAGGTGAAACTCCCCTTCCAGAACATAAGCGTTAATGCGTTCCCTGCTCCAGTTTGAAAACAGGCGATGTGGGTGTATGTAAATCAAGCAATTACAGCCAGACCAGAACACTGTTCTGGAAACCTCCACGCCCTGAAAAACACGAGGCTGTCACAGTTTCACAGAAGCTTCACTCCGTTGTGTGTCGATGGAAACAGAACTGTGGCCTTTCACAACAGGAGATTGGATGTTTTGTTGACATGGTGAGACCTGACAGCCAATAACTGTGAAGCACGCTGGCTAGACTGTACCAGTAACGTCCACCATGGTTCTGTGTCTCTTTTCAAACGACACGCCTGAAAATGAAGCCACATAATTACACCCGTAAATAAGACAATGCAGCACTCTGTGGTTCACCTCTGTGGAGCACACTGGTGTCCTCAACTGTGTATGCATCCAACCGGTGCAAAAAAAAAACGTAATCGGCTGCTTTGAAACACTTCACATGGTTCATGCTGGGTTCCCTGGCAGTCGTCTGCCATTCAGCCAGATTGCATGAGTCCATGGGCAGAAAGACAGCTATTTTTTCAAACGCGTTTTCCAAGACTGTAACTGTTAAACATTTGGTAATTTCACAAAAGCGACGCGTTGCCTAGTGGTCATGTTTATCCACCGACTGCCGAGAATGTAAATGGCTGCCTTGGCAAATGAATGGCTTTGAGAATCCCACAGACACTGCATGGAAGACTAGTGTCAACCTCACGTTTAAGACTAGCGCTGACCTACCCTCTCAGCTCCAGGAACCATGAGGACTAATGACTCAAATGGTGGAACGGCAGAATGGCAAAACCGTGGCATGGACAGGGAAGCCAATGCATGGGCACACATGGCATTTGGCTCTGAGTTTCCTGTGTTTCAGCACCCCTTTACTATAGATCTTGTCCACCAGCCTAATTGTTGTCTCAACACAATGACATTGACCCTGAATCACGCCTGTAGTGCTGGGTATAATGCAAATAGAGCGGGCATCTTTGGGACATTGCTATGGGGCAACAACCACACCCAATTCCCCAGCTCTGCGTTGGCTTCTTAGATAATCGTCTTATTGTGGCTGCTATCTGAGGTGTCAATGTAAACTGATTTGAAGGTACATCGTCACGGTTGTAATCGCTGTAAATAAAGGGGACGCCTGCAAAGGGTCGACTGACATCAGCGAAAGAGGACAGGAGCCATGGCTTTAGCTGTTAGCTTATTCTGTCTCCTGGATGCTTTACGGTTTTTTGGCTCCAAGGTAGCACCTCATGGCTTCATGGTGACTCTGTCCCCTGTAGGAATCAACACAGGGAGCTGCTACAGGATCAATCATTTCCCTGAGGACAACGACTATGACACCGACAGCTCCGAGTACCTTCTGCGTGAGTCCTTCTCTCCTTCCTTTGCCCACACGTCAATCATGCATCAGAAACATCTCAGCCAGTGTGACACGGAGGGCATGAGACACGGTGGGAGGTCAGCATTACAGTCAATGCATGATGCCAGAGCACATATGACATGCTAGTCACATGACATACTGACATACTCTCATATACAGAGGATCTGTTGTTTACCTTTGATGCAATTGTCTTATCTATTCATTTTGGACATTTTTATGTGTGTGGAATGTTTTTGCTTGTATTGGTTCCTGATTTCATCACATGGCAATGTGCATCAGAAGCCCCATGTTCCAGTACCCACCTGCAGAGGGCCTGAGCGAGGGCAGCCCTGAAAATGGTTGGGAATTTGGGAAAGGAAGTTAATCTGTATATGGGCCCACATGGATGTAGGAGGATGTAAGAGATGTGGACCCATGACCAGGAAATGCACTGAAATACAGTGACACACGTCCATGTGAGCGCATTATGCATCTGCACGCGGTGTGACGACGCCGTGTCATGTGCAGGCATCGTCCGAGCCTCCAGCGTGTTCCCCATCCTCAGTTCCATCCTGCTGCTCCTGGGTGGCCTGTGTGTGGGGGTGGGTCGCGTCTACAGCAGCAAGAACAACATCCTGCTCAGCGCTGGCATCCTCTTCGTGGCAGCAGGTGAACCGACACCCGTATGAGCCTGCCTCTCTTCCTCTGCCCCCCCCCCAAGAGGAGAAGCATGCAGGGCTAACAGGCTGCTAGCTGCCAGCTCTGGGGGGCCGGGGGGGTGGGGGGCGCATGCCGATTTCACACCTAAACATACATCTGAGCCTATGAGTCCTGCACTCTTCCATAAATCCTAGATTACTCTTAATAATTTTTCAGACATTGCTCTTTTAAAGAGAGATATTGACTCCCACTATGACTCAAATATGGCTAATGATGAGAAGTGGAGCTTACACTACATATTCATTGCAGACGGTATTTCCACCATTCTGTAACAAAAGTGCAAGAGGTGCTGAAGACAGTAATGGAATAGCGATACTTTGTTGGTAGCTATCAGATATGATCATAACATTATAAATGATACAGAACGAGTAACTAATGGCAACATTAACCATTTTTACAACACCACAGAAGTGCATGAGTGGAAAACATGAGCGTAAATGCAATTTAACCCAACATGAATACAGCCAGTGAGCACTTGCTAAACATTTCTCCGTGTTTTTCCATGTCCGTCAGGTCTGAGCAACATTATTGGGATAATTGTTTACATTTCCAGTAATGCGGGAGACCCCAGCGACAAGAAGGATGGAGACAAGAAGAATCAGTACAACTACGGCTGGTCCTTCTACTTTGGGGCACTGTCCTTCATAGTGGCCGAGTCTATTGGGGTTCTGGCCGTCAACATCTACATAGAGAAGAACAAGGAGATGCGCTTTAAGGCACAGCGGGAGTTCATCAGGACTACCTCATCCTCCTCACCCTATGCCCGAATGCTCAGCTACCGGTACCGGCGGCGGCGGTCCCGCTCGAGCTCCCGCTCCACGGACCCATCTCGAGACGCCTCCCCTGTAGGCCTAAAGATGGTCAGCTCAATGCCCGTGGGCGAAATTACCATGTTCACCCTGGGCAGGGACCAGTTGAAGCCTGGCGCAACTTCATACAGCCCCGATCATGACTCCAGCTTCCTACAAGTCCATAACTGCTTCTCCAAGGACCTCAAGGAGAACGTCAACAGGAGGACGACGCCAGTATGAGGCCGTTTCCTTGTGGCGGGGTTGATGTAGAGGCCAGCTCTGAGGCGGCAAGGCCAACAGTCTGAGGAAGTCCAGGACAAGTCTGGGCACAGTGTCTCATAGGCGTCTCTGTGAAGAGACGCAGGTGTGGGCTTTTTCCTGGCGATTGGCAGAGACAGCAGCAAGGTTAAGCACAGAAAGAGAAAGCAATCTGTGTATGAGGCCCGAGGTGCCAAAACTGCCCTCTCGGAAGTAGAGCAGACACTGGCGGACACTCTTCATGCTTCCACAAAGCACTTTGAAGGAAAGTAGACCTTTTTTTTTTTACTTTCAAGAAGTAGGAAAATCAGCCCAGTAGCAATATTTTTTTATATACTGGAGTAAAAAAAGCAGAATGCATTATTTTAATTTTTTTTTTATTCCATGCCCTGTTTGAATTTAGTTGCAGCAGCTGAGCATTGTTTGATTAACATTCGTTTGCATGTGTATATTACAAGCAGTACATTTGACATCTTTGTAACCTACAACCTGGTGCTAACTACAGCGTATTAACAGCAGGTAGCACTTCTGACTCCTCCCACTGGATTTCTTGTACGTACTCAGAAGTGAAAGTGGCTTCCCATGGGAATATGGAGCCTTCATCAGTGTTGTGCCATTGGGGAAAAAAAACATGGGAGTTCGCATCAGTCTGTGCTTTCAGTCGGAAAAATATAAATTCACTTTTTTTTTTTTTTAAGTACATGCACATTGATGTTACCTAGTGCAGATTGGGATGAGCTTTTCATGCAGAAATAATCTGCTTGTGCTCAGGGAAGTTGCAGTGATACTTAAAAACATCTAAAATCTGAAATTCTCACTAGAAGTTTTGCACTTGTTGTGGCGAGAACTGACATTTTGTACATCCGTGATGATCAAATGGAGTTTCAGAAAAAAATTCAGGATGGAAGTGGAGTTTTGCGTTTTGTATTTAGAATCAGAGTTATTTTTGCTAGAGGGCAATGAAAGGGTGCTCAGAGCGTTCTGCCAACCGAGTCGCTTTTGACACACTCCCTGCATAACGTCTCAGATCAAATCTGCCGTTTGCTCACGACCTCCCACATGAACAAATATTACACCATCAGGATGCAATCTTAAAATTAACCTGTGGGGAAGGTGTGGATAATTATTAACAAGCTAACAGTCAGAGGACGTGTTCAAAACTTCCACGTCTAAGACTGTAGTTGTATACTAATCACTGATATTTGATCTTAGGACAGCTTGAGTCATATGGGCCTTACTGCGGTAACCCTGCTGCTGATGTTGCTCTGGGAGGATAGATAAGGACGAGATGATGAAAAGAATCAGAATGGGTACCGCATATGTAGGTACAGAACCAGAGAGCAAAGATCCTCTAAATTTTGATCGGAAAATTCTTTTCCTGTAATAATGGTAAAAATGATGGCATTGCTAATATGATAATCGAGGCAGTACAGCTGTATTTTTCAAATGATCATTTATCATGCTTAATATACTGTTCTGTACATAAAAGTACCATTTTCTTAATGTTTTTATATGTGTATTATATCCATAAGCAAGTATCGCACTTCATCTCGTATTTCTGTTACGGACCAAGCAGAGATATCGTGGCTTCCCTTTGAGTGGTAATTAAATTACTGGTTGAGTTTTCGGGTGGGGAAAAAAACAAAGGTCTATTTGGATTTTCTGTCCAATGAAACCATTGATGTGAACGGTTGCCATAGCAACTTTTAATGTCACCATCGCAAGGAACGTGGTCTCAAGCCAGGGCAGAAAGCGCTTGCGTTATTTTGGATGCTTTTCTGAGAATAATACCTTTAAACAAGCTGGGATGGTTTCTGCGTAACACCGAAAGGGACATCAGTTAAACCGAGAATAAGTGAGTGTGTGTGTGTGTGTGTGTGTTTGTGTATGTGATAATGGGTAGTGATGGGTTGAGGTGCGGACTGTGCGGTCAGCTGGGCTCTTTGTCTAAATGGCTCATTTTGGAGACACGCCATCCTGGTCAGATGCCACAGCACCCGCAGTGTCCCCGTTTCGTAGATCCTCCCACTACTGATCCTCTGCTGGCCTCCAAAGGAGGTTCTGTTGGCCACACACAAATGGCCGCGTCGTTGCTGTCTTCCGTGGTCCTTGAGTGTTTGAACCCGTGCACTCACATAGGTCCCTTGATGTGAAGGTAAATCTGAGCCCAGAAGTCTGCTTAAGAGCCTTCTCAACTGTCACATGGGCAACGCTGTGAAGCGACATTAAAAACTCGAGCTACACCCACTGAACTTTTATTCTTTTTTAAAATGGTTACCATGCATTAAATATGGGATAAATATGGTCTTTCATATTACTGAATAATCCTTTGTGTACCTCACACTCTGGGCCTTTATGTCTTCCTTAAGTGGAAGCTCTATGTAAATTTGCTGTGTTAAGATCAGTGTTTTCATGAGAATCAAAAGATGAAGGCAGGGGTGCATTTCATAAGACGAAAAGTACACTGGTGGTATGATAAAATTAAGCTAACCACTGGGGGATGAGGTATACAAGGGGGAAGGAGTTCACTCGTGGACTCGTCACAATTGTCTGGAATAGGCGTACCACTGAGCAATCATCAGAAGAGCATCGAAACGTTACTCAGGCTAGCTGGAGCTCCTCTCCCACCTCTGCAGACAGCATGTGCCAGGCTCCATATGGCTCTTTCGTTTGTCGTTGTGTTGGTCTTCATAGATGGCTCCAGAGTCCCATCATAACAGTCCCTCAGGGGCCCTCAGAAAGGTTGATGGTGGCCAAACGGTTATCCAGCCCAACTCATATTTCCTTTGTGAATCACGTGGTCGACAGATGACGCCTCCGATCACCCCGCCATCTCAGTGATTTTGAAGAGTGCACGCAATGTCTTTCCTCCTAATCCCCGTGGGCTTTGAATGGCCGTGCTTGAAAAGGATAAACAAAGTATATCCTCAAAGCTTTGACACTGATAGTCACTAACCACTCATTTAAAGGAAATGACCAGGTCACTTGGAGGTCATTAAATGCAAAAACCTTGTGTTGGCCATACAGTTTTTTTAGAAATAATCTTTCAGTGTTGAATACCCCTATTTTATACATTCTTGCAAAGAAAATTATATTTTACTCTTTGTACTGTAGATTAGGAGCAAGTGCTAACATTTATATGGGTCTTCTCCTAAAACCTTGTGCCATAGATGCGTAGTCGACTGTTTTGAGAGGATAGTTTCATCTGTGGATTCTGTAGTAACATGTAAAATAACTAAATAACTTGTCTGCTTTCCCCATGTTACTGTTGACTGAGAATGGAAATCAGGGGCAAGTTTCTCATTCACGAGTGTCTTTATTATGACATTATCGAGTGTTTTTGTAATTGTTGTTATACTGCACATGTAACTTTGACTGTAATCTGTTTCTAAGTGTGAAGAAAAACATCAAATAAAAGGCAATTATTTCATGGAATATTAAATCCATATCTTAGGTAATTTATCCACAATTATATAAGGTTTATAAATCTCAGTATCTACATACTACAATGTTTTCTTTGATATGACAAAGTAAATCAATAATTATGAAATATCGCATAACAAATGTCATACAGAATCATCTTTATTGGAACTAGTTGGACAGATGAATGTTAGATCAACTCATGGCAGATAAAGTTCACACTTCTGCTAAATTCAGGTTACTCATTTTTACTTAATGCATGGTTATGCAGTCTGGCCTCTTAGAGAGCATGACTTTGAATAGAATAGGTTTTACCCCAGCTGTCAGTATCACATTGTTATCGTACTGGTTCCAGTTGGCTGAGTTGCACTCACACACGGATATTTCACTGCTCTGAGATTTAAGTTTCAACAAGTCTCTCTGGACAAGTCCCACATTGTGCGAGGCTAGGTGGATGTTTTCCCATGAGAAAAGGATGGGTAAGTATTGACCAAAAACATGGAGTCATGGACAAGTGGGCTGACAATGGATGGAGGAATGGAAGGTGTTTTGGGGGTGGGTCCTTTAATAATGCTTAACAGTATAACACTGGGCAGGGCTATTTCGTCTGTGGGCACCCACTTGATTCCAAGATACATTCTCAGGCAGCGACACCCAGGGAGACCCAGGGAGTGCGGACTTTTAATCGAGGACTGTGCATTCTGATTAGTACTTGGGTTGGAAAAAGTAGTTTAACCTCCACGGGAGAGCAATTGGGGGAGGACGGGGGAGTGCATTTGTGAATACAGAGCATGTAAGCGGTAGATAATGCATGTCCCTAATCCCTTGCTGTATTGGCATATCCACCCGTCCATCCATTGAAAGGGTGCCTGGAGCCTATCTCAGGCACCACAGGGCAGTTGGCTGGGGTACACCCTGGAGGGTGATGCTTAGTCCATTGAAAGCCTCACAAGTACTACTGGTATTTAGGATATGATAATTCACGTATAACTGCATTCCTTCAAATTGCATAAGGACACCTGTACAACAGAGGGAGACCATACAAACTCCACACATACAGAGCAGGGAGAGGATTCCACTAAGCCACTGTGATGCCTAAAATACAAGCAACAGACAGTAAATTAACTTACACTTGGGAAAAGCAAGCAGTTACCCAGTACTGAAATTAGGAGCGAGTTATTTTTAATCGCCAAAATCTCCACAGGACAAAAGTGCACGGACGTTTACAGAAGTCTGTAAATGTTGCATGATGAACAATTTAACTCGCATCACAAAAAGATCGAAAAATATCACAATCAGCTGTTGAGGACGGATCGATCTGCTGTACAAACTGGCGGACCAATCAGAGCCAGTGCAAAATCAAACTCCACTGTCTGCCTTTGGTTCCAGCCACACGAGGACGGACGTCCTCAGCAATGGGAAAGAAATCACGCTGCAGACCTACTGACAGGAGCGTCAGTGCTCAGCTCTCAGCAAACCCCTAGCACCAGTACTGACAATGTAAGTAAGGGAGAAGCAGCTGAAGATACCACAGTATGTGCTAAACATACCTTATTTTTAGCAATTATTGTTTTCTGTTTAATATTTTAATTCATCAACAGGTATTTACAAGTTGTGTAGTAAAGTAATTATCACCCAAGCAGCAGGCCTGTGGACAAAGTTAGGATGTGGCAGCCCTAGATAACGAAACCCTGCTTCAGGCATGTGACAGCCCAGCTTTGTTATTTAACCCCTTATCCACTTTTGCCTGTTTTCAAGGCTACCTTGAGTAAAGCAAATCGTAAATCCATTTAAAGGTATCCTTTAGTAAACTGTCAAACCAAACTCAGTTTAAAGCAGACAAGAATGTCTGGAGAAAAACACAATTTTTTTTGGCTTTTCAATCATCAGTTTATTAAAAGAAAAATAATTCTGGAATTCTCTGTATAATGGAGAAATTTCAAACTGTGTCGTGTTAAAATTTGACTTTTTTTTTCCGTCTCCAGGCAACTATGAAAACCTCTCCAAACCTCCAAATTTTGAAAGCTGCATAACCTATTTGGTCTATTTTAAGAGGCGTACTTCATCAAGTTTATATGCTACTGCAACATTGTCTAACATACTGTCTTCTTGTTTTGGCATTCCATTTTTATATTTTTGTGTTTTCTAATAAAATATTTTTCATATCACTCCTGTTCAGCATCAATAACACAAATTTTACAGAATTATTGCAAAAGGTCCATAAAAAAATCAGCACTATTTTCTTCCAGATCTAGACAAAAAAGTAGATATTGATGTATCCATTTAGATAAACCAGTGCAATCCACAATCCATAAAATCACCATAGGACCCCTTCACTTCTATAGGACTCAGTATTAAAGAAAAAACATTACATTGCTCACTTGTTAAAAATAGTTAAAACAGTTAAGCCTGAAAAAGTTTTCCTTTGAGGAATCAATACTTTAGCTAAACGATTCAGTGGGTACTCATGGGGATTTGTGAATCGTAAACACTGTAGTGGCAGCCAAAAAGTGGTTAAAAACAATATGTTCCTTCTAAATTTGGTACACCAATAGATTGAAGAAGATTAAAAGGCTTTGTAGGGAGAGAGCACCTGGGAAGCTGTGTGACTGAAGGAGGCAGACATCAGTGTATCCTCAAAGCTGCCAAACCAGTAACTCGGTAAGTGTCACAGCTATAATTTTGACAGTTTCACCAGTCATTTCCCTTTAATTCAAATTCTCTTCATTTGATGCAGGTGATCTGGTATTAACCATGATTCTGTTCAAACTCACTTTCACTAAAAGGCTGGACTGTGTATAGATCCATTAAGTAAATACACATAACCCAACTTTCACTGTCAGATGTGTAATCTGTCCATCAATTCATCCATCCATGCATCTCCAAAACCACTTATCCAGTGCAGTGTTGCAGTGAGCCAATCACAGGAATCACCGAGCACAAGGCAAAGGTCATTGAGATACCAGTTTTTTCATTTCTAAAGTTGGTAGCTACCGACTTCTCCTAAACCAATGAGCTTCTTTGAGAATGCTGCAGGGAAAAAAAAAAAAAAATAAATCGGTCATGTCTTAACTGAGGTCAACAGACACATATGGACAGGGATTTCACATCACTGAGATGTCCTTTCACCATCCAGCCAAACTGGATTCCTGAGGGACAGGTCATTCTTAGAAAAACAGAGTGGTAATATGACAGTAAGATAATGGCTGTCATGCCTGTATGCTTGAGTTACCATTTACTCAAGGAGGCATGGACATGACTGAAGTTATGTGGCACTTTAACATCCAAGAGACCCACTGGTATAGAAACTACTGTGAAATTTCCAAAGTCTGAATGGTGAACCAGTATCAAGACTGTCAGCTGGGAGAATTCTAATCATTTGATAAGCGTTTTGAGGGAGATCTAGCACCATAAATAGGCAAAAACAAACAAGTTATAAACGGAGTAGCCATACAAAATAATTGTAGCTGAGATGGCAATTCAGAGATGAGACTTTGCAACCTGGTTAAAGACATCAGTACCTTACCTAGTATTATGTCACAGGTGACAATGGGTAACTGGTATAGTCCATTTAGTATTGGGGTGAGGATGATTGCTAGCGATTCCGGGTCTGTGAAATCGCAGTTTGCTGAGTGTGACAGGAACCATGTGATCAGCAGTGCAAAGTGCAGCATCCCAGACAGCTAGTCTGCCACCTCCTCTATGCTGTGGAGATTGAAGCGGATCCGTCATCTGGAGACTGAGCCAGGGATGCTGCTCTGTTGCTTTCATGTCAGCCACCGTGTCAGCCCCAGACGACACCGCTATCCCCAGGAAATCTGACATTGTTCGAAACAGACAGAAGCAATCAAACTCGCTCGCCTCACCACGCTGCCACTGCAGGCGAGGGAGCCTGCAAAGGAAGAGAGCTGGTGTGTGCTACATGGTGAATAGAACAGGAAAGAATGACAAGTGATATGTAGCATATCAACTTCATGTCACTGCATAAACAGTGTGAAGAATGTGAGCCAGGCAGTAACATAGAAATGGATACCAGCATAATGCTGTTATTTATACAAGCCTTATATTAGCCAGAATGCATTCTTCTTAAGTAGCCACCTTCCAACCACTTATCCAATACAGAGCCATGGAGGAGCCTGGCAGACAGTTCAGGGCACAAGGCAGAAGAAGACCCTTGATGGGATGTCAGTCCACCACAGGTCACATACACACTCACACACCAAAGCCACTTCATAGTTATGTATTAGCTTCAGTGCTAATTTATTAAGGCTTGCATATGTGTAAAGCAAAACTGACTGCGCAGTCTCACAGGGGAGTAGTCTGACTTCAAATCGGAAGATTGAGGCCATGAGTCGCTATGTGGTCAATTGTTTCTCATCCAGAGGCTCACCTCAGGTCTTTTATGCTGATCTACACAAACTTCACGTTTGGTTATAATTACCTGCTCATAGCTGACGTTGTATAGTTCTTAATCCAGTGATAACCTGCTCGTAGCTGACGTTGTATAGCTCTTAATCCAGTGATA
>JAACJT020000075.1:6586368-6632143 GCA_009936485.2 Gymnarchus niloticus
ATATATGGATGTATGTGTATAATCTCATGAGAAAATGCAGCAATTTCACCTGTCCCTTAGTGGTCAGCTGTCCATCAGCAGAGGCATTTACCCCGGCCCTCTGGCCCAGTGACTGACAGGGCCAGCTGCACACTTCATGCGTCCTCCCTCACTCCACCCAGGCACCATTCATTCACAGAACAGACCACCACAAAGAGTCCAGGCCGGCCACACCTTAGCAGGCTGGCCAAAATGGCCCACCACGCCCTCAGCCACATGCTAGACTGCGGTGGGGTGGGGGGGGCACTCCCCCCTCACCCTCCGAAGCAGACCAGCATGCTTTGCGGCACATTCGCATTCACGGTGCATACCAATGAGCTGACACCAAAGCACAGAACGCATCGCATTTTCTCACTTTATGTTTGTTTGCGCATTAAAAACAGATTTTTGGTGCCATTCCCGGTACGGGCCATCACTACGCAGACCAGCAACTCGAACTCACAAGTTTTTTCATACCATAAACAAAAAACAAAAACAGCCAATTTGAGCCAGATTACTGCGGCAGACGCGTTGGCTGATGAATGCTACCAGTAGGAGATCTCACTGGAGCTCAAGTTCATGTACACAGAACACGCCTGCCATTCGCACCACAGCGTCTCTGCGGAGGCCCGGGTATTAATAAAATAACCCAGATTTTGCCACTATTACTGGGTTTACCGCATAAGCAGATGTGGCAGGTGTCTTCACATTGACCCAGAATCTCATGGTCATTCGGTGTTTAGAAGAAAGCATAGTGTGACTCACTGTCCCCGGTCCACTAACGGACGCATACCTGACTCTGCCTATGAACCCTATTGTGACTTCCCCGTGGGACTGAAAGCCAGGCTTTCGTAGCTCTGTGTTGTTGTGGGAGTCAGACTCACAAATCCCGGCTTGACAAGCTGTGTATGTTAAAGGAGCAGAGTGCAGCCCGGTAACGGGGCCTGCTCTGTAACAACGTCCCCTTGCTGGCATCAAGCACGCCAAGGGTGGACGTTTCCGCAGCAGGGTGGGCCTGTTGTGGGTCAGCTGTGCTGCTTAGTATCCCGTGTCACTGGAGAAAGAACCGAGGAAAACTGTGTGTCCTTTCACACTCTTCATGCATGCAGTGAGGTATGTCGTGTCCGGCCCCCTAAGGGGCACAGAATTCTGACAATGGCAGGGCAGAATGAGATACTTCCCAGACTGCATAACAGTCATCCCCCTCACCAATATAGATCAGCCTGCTGTCAGAAGCTTGGAGGCCACGTCGTTAAAGTCTTGACTTGGTAGCTAAGATGCCGGTAAATAGAGATTTCCTGACAGATATACCAGCATCTGTTTCTTAGCTCCTGGCTGAGTTGTGGAGGGCCCTCTGACGAGGGAAATACGATTCATTTAAGACAAGGAATTTCATGAAAAATGAAGAAATGCCTTTTCAGAAACTGGTCCATCCTCTGCAGCTAATGCAATTTTATTAGTATTGTGTTCCAATGTCAAGAAATTCACCCAGAAAAAATAAAAATTTGTTCATTTTTGTAGCTGGGTGTTCTACAGCAGCAAAATGATTCAGTACCTTGTTTAGTGGTGCAACAGCAAGCACCTTTCTGGAACTACAGGTTACTAGTTTTCATTACATTACTTTGTGACTGTAGCAAACATTTGTGGTGTTCTTAACTGCTGGGGTATTTTCATGCATTCATGTTCCATAACTGGAAATGCAGTGCATGGTCGCATTGATATTGTATCTCGGAAAGCATAGGACACTGAGCATGGGATACCCTGAATGGGATACCAGTACATCGTAAACACACACACACACACACACACACACACACACACACACACACACACACACACACACACACAGAGCATGTTTTTGGACTGTGGGCCAAGAGGGGATTCACACAAAATAAAGAAAGAACACACAAATACTATACACACAGCTGAGGGCAGGATTTGAACCCACAACCCTGGGTGCACAATATTAATGCTATACTGAATACATGAAGTTCTTTGTGTCTACAGTACCTGCAGCTGTAGTGCCATCCCAGGTCAGCATTTCATCGCCACCAACAGTGGTCTTGACTGACAGCATGTGCTTCGCCATCTATAATTAAATAGCTGGGTCAAGAAACATAGGATGGGGTACAGAGGAGGGGGGATTCTTTAATTACGAAACAACGACGAACAAGGCAGCCAGTGCAGCAGTGTAGTTGACATTATCTGGGGAGGCCCATTTCTGAAGACGGTCCCACCATTGGTAAACGACGGCCGGCAGATAGGGTCAGCTGACATACATTCTCACGTCATTTCCAAGTAGTGGATGGGCCTATTTCCATGCTTGCAGTGCTTTTTTTGTTGTGACTGCAAGAGACTCTTGGAGTCGATGCGAGTTCACATATTAGCTCGTTATGTAAATTAAAAAGATGTCTTTCGGTTCCTGTTGCCACATGCTATCCCAGGCAGGCTGATATTCTCGCAGTAATGCAGCAACATGTAATTTTACAAGTCTCAGAAAAAAACTCTGAGCTTGCAAGTCTAGTAAATCTATTTCTGGCTCTCAAAGCCATATGACACCGAACAAATGGCTGGTGGTAATGCGGCAGTGACTAATGGCGCAAACACACAGCTACTCAGGACTTAACTGGCCAGACACCACAGGCATGCAACTTAACAAGAGATCGGTGAACCTTGCTATTGCATTAATTTAACTGCTATTGTCCGTAAACATGTACATCCTTCAAAAAAAAACATTGTTATGTAAACAGGGTTTTGACATTATCTGCTTAGTCGGTACAAATGTAATTTTCCTGTGAATGCATATAAATGGGTGGAATGATACGTGACAGGGAACTGGTTAACATCTGTGTTGAAAGACAGACAAGAAGCGACATATAAATGAAGCCTCTCAAATTCCTTTAGCTTTTAACTAAGGAAGTCAGGCATCAGCCCAACAAAAATATTTTAAGCCTACTTCAGAAGGATATATACAATAAGAGTCTGCTGCAATATAAATACATAAAAGCTTCTGAGGTCTTGTGTCACACTTCTTTGTGCCACCTACCTGAGCTTTAACCTGATAAACCACATGCACTGGTTGCTAAGAAACCTGTCCTATCATATTACCGATGGTGATTCTCATTCCTGAGTCACAAACAGCCCTAGTATCTGCTAAAAAGCATTTTAAAAAATGGTCAGCTCCTAATATTGCTTTGGTGTTAGTCCATGTACCTGTCAGTGTAATTAATCCAGTAGTTTGATATATGGAAGTGCAGTTTGGTTTGTCTTTTATAGGGGAAGATTAAATTTTATTTGGTATGAATACATTTTATGCTGGTCAGCTAATGACAGAAACAAGATCTCTAACTTTGAATAGATGTGGTTATATTTTTATTGCCTTTAAAGTCTTGTTTAATATAAAAATCAAAAGCATATTTCTCAGTAATCGTACCTGTTTCAAATGCTAGATGTTGACACTAATGTTGCTTTTTTTTTAAAATACTAAACCTTCTTCAGTTGTTCTGCACAGAATCTCTGATGTCAGTGTTCAGTGATCCAAATGACCCAACACTACCAGCATTTAACATCATCCATACTGCACTGCTATTCCTTTAGCAATAGTGTAGGGCTTAGCGCAAAAAAATCGAACACGGACTCCTTTCTATAAACATCACATAGAAGTCATGCATCATGTCTTCGGAAAGCAAAAATGTACTTTGTTTTAACAGGATAGAAATTAATAAAAGACATTAGATTGTTTCAATAGGAGCTGATCACATGATTTTGTCCAATAATATTGATAGATGAGGGATTCCAAAAATATGGGTAAATTAAACTAGGTATGAATGATTAAACCTTTAAGCCATAGTCATTATTGTAATAGGCCTATAAGTATTTATTTATTTTAGGTAGCAGATAATAGGAGTACTAATATTAATAATAATAATAATTATTATTATTATTATTATTATTATCATTATTATTGTGAGAAAGCAAAATGAAAAAGGGTAGGACCTAGGTTTTTGGATTTTACCTACACTACCAGACAAAAGTTTTTGCACACGCTACGATTTTCTACATTATCAACGTTACTCGCATCATTTTCACAAAAAAAATCTAGACACTCGGTATTCATTGCTAAAAAATAAGACGTTCACGTTTACCGTCCTTCAAATACCTTCATTAGCAAGAAAATTGGTCATATCTTTGCTTCATCAAAGTAGCCTCCTCTAGCAGCTACAACAGCAGAGCGAATTCGAGGCATTCTTTCAAGGTGACATTAAATATTGCTCTGTAAGTTCATTCCAACACTCCGGGGACATGGTTTATGGATATTACGGTTTATTATGTTTATTACATTATAGTATTCATAAATCTATTTTGGGCTGGAGTTGAACTTCGTGGTTTTTAAAGACAAATTACAACATTTACAGGTACACTATTGAGTGTCTATAATTTTTTGTGAAAATGATGTAACACTGATAATGTAGAAAATCTTAGTGTGTGCAAAAACTTTTGACTGGCAGTGTAAATCTACTAAAACTAGGCCTCATTGTTGTTTTCAGAACGTAACTGATGGTCTCCTTCATTGCTGTAGGGAACATTAATTCAACGTTTTAAACCTCTGAATTCCCACTTGTCACAGTCTCAGCCATACTATGTTTTACTTTGTTTTGTTGCATACTGTAACAAAGTTAAGCATTTATTTCTTGTCGTGATCATAATTTTCTGGGGTATTATAATAATACTTCTACTGCTCCTAATGTTAATACTACTACTGATAATAATAATCTGTATTAGGTGTTTTGCTTCCCAGTCCCTAATCTGGAGTGATGTCCTTCTTCTTTAAGACATCTCAGTTAATCACTTCCCCCATTCCAATTTCTTATTTCCATTATGTGTTAATTTGACTTTGCGACTTTGTATTCTCACTGTTCTTACACAGAAAACTATTACAATACATAAAGAATTACTCAGAATGTGTGGCTGCCGTATTCCTAAATAAGCGTTTTGTCCATCCACCAAAAGCATTAATAGATCCTGTACATATTAATTGTCATCGCTGTATTGTCCAAAGTGTCTGTGTGCTCTGCTATACCCAGGCATCCTGCCCAGGGGGTATCAATGATTGCGGTTCTGTGCTGCCTGGAATGGGGTCCAGGTCCCATCATTACCCAGTGCCGGATAAGGTGTTGGAAGGTATACGACTGCACAGATATATTTTTACATCTCGCAGTATTACAGTATTTTAATCCACCACTGTTTAGTTGACCCAGAATCTGTGTCTTTAATGAGTATTTTGACACTTCAGCTTTCTACCAAAGAGCAGCATGCTATGTAAAACTTGGTATTGTATTCAGTGAATCAGCGCTTAACAGTGAGAGTGAGCACCAGTTGAACCCTGACCAGTCCTTTTTTACTGACTATGGATATTCCAACAAAAGCACTTACATTCCACGTCTTACTGAGTCACACGCAGAAATCCGGAGCTGCAATGTGGCAGAAGCCCGCGCTGAAGTGTGGACCATAAATCTCCATTTAAAGACAGTACGTGAGGAGGATCGGCTGTGTGGGATATTTTTCACTTTCAATTTTGTTGTTTTTTCTCTTATTCTGGTTATGGTTACACTATATAGAATGTCACAGAGTGACGCTGTAACACAATTTTCCTGTGTTTGGCATGCAAGGCAATGAAACATGCAACCCACAGGTTACTGTCTCTATTATTTAACCTAAAGGACTAGTTATGGTTAGCAGGCTGATTACTGAATTAGGCCTGATTCAGCCCGTGCTTGCCAGCAGACTGAAGCTTACGAACTGTACAATAGACTGTGAAAAAAAAAACCTGAAACCGTTTTTTAATAACTTGTTGAGGTCTCATTAGCCTGCAAATGGTTTCAAAACCGTTTCTGATGCTCTGCAGCTCCACCAAAACATAATCAGATCCATATTGTCTATTGAGAAGACAGGGACAGCGTTCGTCACTGGCTCCTCATGGGACGCTCAGCCTAGCTGCACTCATACCTTAGGGAGCTCCTTAACTGCTGTAAACTTGTAATGTATCTGCCTTGTACAATAAATAAATGAAAGTGTGATAAACATAAATGACAGTACTAAATCTTCCAACGGGTGCCCGTTTTGCCAAAATCTCTCTGAGAGCAAGATAGAAAATCGTCTCGGAAGTACGAAGCAACGTGAATGATCAGGTTTTCCTCACATGTGTTAATGGCTCTGAGCCTCAGAAAGGCCAAAAATGGCACATGTGGAAGAGTGGAAACCAGTGCTCAGTGAGAAAAACATGAAAGCTTCAATGTCACAAAAGGCCACCGGCGTAATCTCCAGGATTTCAGAAACAAATTTCCATTGACAGGTGAGTGAAAACAAGCACAGCAGCCCACAGAAAGAAATGCAGCAACAGTCAACCCATTGGGGATGCTGCACTGGGACCTGGACAACTTACTCTCAGTGAAGAAACTGTGAGCTCTGCCTGATAATCCTAGGCAACAACGTCAGATAAGCCAGCCTGTGCTCTGAGGTTGACATGTACCTGGGTGGTCAGTGAGATGAACTCAAATCGCTCTAGCGAAGTTTGTGCCGGAATAATTGAAAAATAGGAATATGAAAGTTTTTCGACTGGCCTCTTTCCAGACTTAATTTCCACTCGGATGATGCAGCAAGACCTGAATGGGCACTTTGTAAACCAAAAAATGATGGTCTGAGGCATTTTCGCATGGTGGAATAGCCCAGAATTCCCCCACGGCTGGATGAGAGAAACCACTCAACTACAGGAAACAGTCATTGCTACTGAATGTGGTTTAACCATTAATTTTAAGACAGTGTTAGCTGAAACATGCTTCTTTTAGCAATAAATAAATTAAACGAGTGTGTAAAATGGCAGCATGGTGTCACTGCGGGTAACACTGTTGCATCACACCTCCAGGGCTGGTTGTTTGAATCTCACCTCTGCGTGTTCTCCCACTGTCACTCCAGTTTCTGCCCGCAGTCCAGAGACATGCAGTTAGGCTAATTGGTGTCTCTAAATTGCCTAATGTGCATGCCTGTGTGACACAGGCCAGTCCATCACAGGGAATACACACTCACACTGTAAAAGCCAGCGTGCTTGGCCCCATTTGAATTTTTTTTTTTTTTTTTTTTTTTTACCACCCACGAGTTGAGGCTCAACTTTTAACTTGAAAAGCGCAGGTCTTCTCATCAAAGGGCAAATGGCAATGCAGAGCTCTCAGACAGGTTCTCACTCAGGCACCGGTCAATGTGCAGGTCGCCCATCCGTCTCGGTGAAAGCATGTGAGCAAGACCACAGCGCCACGCTCCAGAGCACTCGCCACTAACAGGCAGGCAGACCATGTGATCAAAACACAGAGTGTCTAGGAAAGCAAATGAACCATAGTACCCTGGCTTTCACGTGCTGGAGGTGAGAGACTGATTCAAAAAGAACTGAAAATGGACCAAAGACCAGGTGATTTTTTTCAGTACTAAAGACACACTACATGCCGTAGATAAAAAAACAAAAACACATGTATATGTACCAAAGAGCAAAGATTTGACAATATAAAAGATCACACATCGCTATATTCAACATCCACACAATATTCACATTGTATCTCCCTAAGAAACATCTGTGATGTGCCCCAGAATTAAAAAAAAATAAAACATATAGCAGCTGTGATTTCTTTCCTTCTTCCTTGCAGATCAGAACTGTTCATACTTCAAACATTTCACTCCTGGACAAGAAGCAGAGGTTTTTGAAGTTAAAACCCAGAAAGGTAGGTGATGTATTTCAGCTTCATAAACTCGACTCTCATGTAGCATGTATTATAATGAATGTTAATCACTTGAGAGGCCTACCTCACTATCAAATCTGGAAAATAGAGCATACCCACTGTCCGATGGCATTCGTGCTCATGTTAAATATAATTCTCCGACTGGTTTCAAAGAATTTACGTCAGCCAGCAACTTGCTTCACAAACCATCTAAGTGAAGCTTACACCTACGTGTTAAATTACTATTTGAATGGCAGCAAGAAAATGCACAATAATCTAACTTATCATAACTAATATATTATCAACATTTAAAATATGTACTGTGTATCATACTGAATCAAACTGTTTGGATTTCTCAAACCTGGCCCTCATGGTACTTTGTGTAAACTAATTTGTAATTATGAAGTTCTCTGAAACTTTATCAAAACTATTTTATTTTGACAAACCAGTCGTTTAGTTCATTTTAAAAAGCTACAAAATCATTATCATTGATTCAATTTAAATGTTAATTATTAATTTTAGGACCAAAACTATAGATATCTGAAATGTTGTAGTCATTCTTTCACCACAACAATTATTCATTATGACAGTTGGGTTTAAAACAACACAGAAATGGAAAATGATTGTGATTAATCAATTGTTATTTTAAGAAAGAAATGTCTAATATATAAAAAAATTCAATGTACAGTTCAAAAAAGCAAGATTAAGGGCTTAACTAGATCTGTGATCCCTGGAATTGAGACAATGCACTAAAGAGTCTTATTTTAACATCAGCTGTAAGATGGTCTGACAGGACAGCCGTACCCAGGTTGGGTGATCCTGTGCTCTTACTCAGTGACTAACTCACTTCCCACTCATGACTTCACCAGTTTCTATTGGCTTAAAACACAATATTTACACCTTCCACAGGCCCTGAATCCTCATTTTCATAGTAAACACTTCAGTATGCATGAAAACAAGTTTCCCAAACCAGTAAATTAAATAGCTGCTTAATTGCTTTCACCCATAAAGATACTCCTCCTCATTAGATATGAACAGTACCCAGCCTAGTAGGGAATTTGGCTGTTGTGTAGATGTGTGGAGTTGTGTAGCAACAGTGTAACACCATATGCTCTCGATCAGCACGTCCCCCTGAGACACACGGTACCTGTCCATTTGCTCAGGGTGGACGACGGTGGACGCAGTGCGTGCAGACTTCATCTTTCACACGAGCGGTCGCAGCTGAATAAACTGGAATTGGGATCATTTATTTGGAGCCCCGTGGGGACGATGACAGTTCCCGACGTGGCTAGCTCATTATTTGCAAAGTCACTGGTGCCCTGTCGGGAACTGAGAACAATCTAAGGGTGCTCTGCCCTGGCTATACATCCCATAATATGATATGGGCAAATTATACTCCTAACATCAGAGACATCAAGTCAGTCAAGTTAAAGTCAGCTTACAGACATCCAGATACAAATACAGATTTTCATGGTGCTCCTCGGAACACGTGACACTAAAACTTGACTTGACTTGATATTTTGCTTCCTCGCCAACATTACTGAAGTACCCCTGACTTCATTCAAGGCTTCATCTATCACAGGCATAAATGTCACTGGTTATCCATAAGCCAGAGGCTTCCCTTTGAAAAAATTCTAACCAAATAAAAAAAAAAAAAAAATTAATTTCTTTTAAGACATGCCCATGGAATCAATTCAGCACCATGCCGGCTGAGAATAATCTAAATATATTAGCTGTAGCTTGCCATGAAATAAAATTATCCACTGAAGAGCACTAAAGCTTATGCATAATGCCATAATTATACATGTCTATCACAAAACCACTAAAACCCTTTTTCACAAACGAATACATGCACATTTCTTTGCTGCCACCTGGCCAGAAGCCAGTCAAATTAAACATGGACTGCAAATTCACCATGTGCCATCGTCCTCACAGGAGATACAGCTGGTGATGGGACAAATGAGGCTTCGAAACCCATGGTGAGTGGATGTATCCTGAACGACCAATCAATGCTAGTTAGCAGCAGCTACACCACAGGTTTTGAAGCCTCATTTATCCCATCTAGGATGCAATAGCTTGATGGAGAAAAATAAACCAGGCTTTGGACCAGCCTGTTTCTGAAAGCCCCGTATTCTAAAGCACATGAGCAAGGTAGGTAATGTGAATTGCTACAGTGAAATATAGAGTTGAAAACACAAGTGCTTATTAGTCATTTTGGGCAGAAACATCTGCCAAGCAACAAAATGATATTATTACATCTTTAATGACCTCATAACAGTCATGCTGTTTATGGTGCTAAATTTCAAGCTGACACAGTGGATACTGCAAGCCTCATTTTCTCCTATCTGTCTAAGGTTAACCCTTGAGGGGGAGAAGACCATATTCCCAGGTATTTGGCAGGGGGTGCCAGTCCTGCCTTCTCTGCAAAGCCGATTGCTGTTCAAATCCACTAGGGCTCGTTTCTCAGATCACAGCTTCAGCCTGAAATTTGCTTCCCCCCTCCAGATCTGCCTAGCAGTGCTAACCCTCGCCTGCTCGTCGACGTTCCCTAGCACTAAAACGGGCACCCCATTACAGGCTGGAGTCACACATTAAGGATGCTACCACATCCTTTCCTATTTCATTCTTTTTATTCGTCATAAGCCAGTGCTGCTAATACCAAAGATCCCAAGTGACCATTTTCATTCTAGACTGAGAGAGATGTAGGAAAGGGGTGCTTTGAAAGTAAATGGATGAAGATTTCCCTAGTATATTCTGTATGGTGCAACTGATGTTACAATACAGCAGACAAATGAACACGAGCATGCTGTTTTCTAAATGAGCAATATGGAATTAAAACATCTATTTGTGATGTAAATTATGACAACATTTTCATCAAACCACACGCCACTCCGTTTCACCCCCCGTCCTTCACCGTGATGCTAGTTCACCAACATCTTCTCAGCATTCTGACTCGTCTTTCAGACGGCTGACATTTGACGAGAGGCAAAGAAATTCGATTTCTAAAGGTTCAACAATGGCCTGCGGTTCCAGAATGCGAATGACTAGTAAGATGAAAAAAGGAAATTATAAATAACCTTGTTTTATTTATGATATTTCTTAAAAACGGTCTTGTGTAAAACACTTGTATAGGAGCATCATCACATACAGGATAAGACACAACCCATTACTGGGGATTTTAATGCCTGCATCCCTTCACAATCCAACTCGAGCATCACATTTGCATCAATTGTTCTTAAGCACTGCTGTCCAGCTGCTCCCTCCGATGCTATCTGTCTGCAGTGAAATGAGTCAATGAATCAACTGAGGATGCAGAATGGCAGACTTGTCTTTTAATTAGAAGCCATCAGTTCTCCCTTCAGTAGAAATGAGTCTGATTAACATACAACAGTGCATTTGCAATTCTGATGAATTACTCAGGTCAATTAAAAATAATAACAATAATAATCATAATACAATCTTGATTCCTTTGAAGTGCATAGCTAATTTAATCTTTTTTTTTTTTTTGGTCATGAAATCTTGTTAAATTAACTCCCGAGCTGAACGTTGCAGTTTGTCTCTGAGCAGTCAAATATCCCACATCCACATTTCTACAGAAGACAGAGTCAGAGCGATTTAGGCAGACAAAGCCCCGATTTATCCAAAACAGCAGGTGCCACTCTAATTTCAGTAATTTTTTAAATGACATAAATAATAAGACGTCATCCAATCATATGTGGGGGGGTGGGGTGGATTTATATAGGCTTTTGTTAAAATGGCAGCCGATACGCCCCAATCGTAGCATTGCTGGCCATATTGGGTCAACCTGTCTCACCACTCTGACTGTTTTTCTAGAATACAACATCTCAGCAGCAGCCATTGCCATCTTCAGCTTGGTGTTCATGATCCTGGGCACACTTTGCATCTTGGCTTCCTTTGGGAAGGGCAGGGATTACCTCCTGAAGCCCGCTGGCATGTTCTTCACCTTTGCAGGTAAGACAGGAAGTCAGAAAATGTGTTTGTGACGGTGTGCATGTTTGCAACTCAAATACTTTATCACAACATCATTTTGTGGAGATTCACTGGTAATGAAAAAATTTCATCACATTCCAAAAGCCCATAAACCTCAATGATACACTTCTCAAATTCTCATCAGTTATCAATTCGCGAAATTCCAACTTGGGATAAATAATGTCTGTCTGTCTATCTATCTATCTATCAATCATCAAAAACTATGACATGTTGTCTTTACTAAAACTGAGCTGAAATGAATAAGACGTGGTTGGGAGTTGATGTCTATGTCCACAAGGTCATGGGTTCCAATGTTGTAGATGGCAGAGTAGTCTAATCACTGCTGGGCTCATGAGCAAGGCAGTGAACCCTAGCTGCTCCAGGGGTGCCGGATGCTGGCTGCCCCTGCTTTCTGATCCCAAGCTTTCCTCAATTATATGTCGTATGGGAAAAAAGCATCTGCTAAATATGAGACAAAAAGTAAAGAATGAAGCAGCAGAACAACTGAATAAATACTTTGTGTAGCGACCATTTTGTAGCAGTGGTAGAAAGGAGATCTTTGTAAGGCTGATGGGTGGCTCATTTCACAAAAGGGATGTGAGAGAGATGAGGACCTGAAAACTGAAGAACAAAGATGTGCTTGCTGAAAATGATCTCAGGAGATGAAAGTGACTGTGGCAAGAAATGACAGCTAAACAATAAACAAGAGCAGAATATTGAATGGAGGCGTACAAATGACTTTTTAAATGAATATCACTAGTTGATCACAATGGTGGCAATCAGTATAGACTCCGATGGCACAACACAGAGAGGCATATTGGTGGGTAGCATTGCAGCCCAGTCAGAAACCTCCAGGGTTGGAGGATCGAGTCCTGTTTCTGGCTGTGTGTAGAGTTGACATGTTCTTCCTGTGTAATCCTCCTCCTGTCCAGAAACATCAAAAATGGTATCTCTGACTTGCCCTCAGTGTGAGTGGATACTCTTGGACAGGATGCCGTACGATGGGCTGTCCAGGGTGTTGATCATTACCATTACAGGATTTTTGGAGAACAAGCTGAACTAACCACTGACACTGTACAGCTGCTTAAACTTGGAAACATTAATAATTGCAATTATTACTGCATACCTTATTCCAAATGACAACAATAACCTGTATTCTTTATATTTAGGTCTTTGCACAATCATCTCGGTGGAGGTGATGCGACAATCCGTGAAACGAATGATTGACAGCGACGAGACCATCTGGATCGAATACTACTATTCATGGTCCTTCGCCTGTGCTTGTGCAGCCTTCATCCTGCTTTTCCTCAGCGGTATCGCCCTTCTTGTCATTTCCATGCCTCAAATGCCACGCAACCCATGGGAAACCTGCATGGACGCAGAACCAGAGACCATAGAGTAAATACCTCTAAGCGGACAAACGAGGCAATCGTGTCGTTTTGTTCAACTTTTCAGGTTAGGCTGTTTAAGACAAAAGATTTGTGGAAGTGTGAGTAAAAAGTAATTTTCATATAAATAAGATTTCTCAATACATATTTTCAACAACTTTCTACTTCAAAACCAGAAACTGATGCTTTACTTTTGAAGCGATTTGGTTAAATTGGAGTTTTCTCTTCCAGGTTTTTTTTTCTTTGCATAAACGTTGTTTGTGATCGAAATGGATTTTGTGGTTTGCTTTATATATGTATAGGATATGGTCTTTGCGACATTTATGTTTTGGGGCGGAGCAGATGAGGGGAAAATTTTGAAATAATTTGAGAGAGTAAAACTTTGTTAATATAAAAACCTAGAGAAGTTTAAGAAGTTGATGTTATAATAATCATAAACACACTAAAGTTATGGCATGTTTGTTTTAAGGCTATTTAACAGAATTGTTTTCAAACAACTGGAAAAACACCTTAAAAATTGCTAAAAGAAACCTCTAATTCCTGAATAAGGGGTGGCTCATAAACGCTCATGTCACCACAGGTTTGTGGGATAAGACAGTAAAATCCTGTTTTTCTTGTGTGCCTCAGAAATCTGTTTGGAATGTTAATGCCCACGTTGGCCAGTCTCTCCGAAAAGCTGAATGCTGGACCGGATTCAGGCCTTGCAGGTGCGCACGAAACTGAAGGAAAATTCAGTGGAGATTTAAGTTCATTTTTACAGTAAACAAGCAGATATTGTTAGTTTTTCGGCCTTAGAGATAGATACCGTGCTCTCCTGCTTTTTTCTAAATGATGGAGTTTATAATTTCCTGTTTTGGAAGACAACTTTATGTGTTGGTACTGTATTTATAAAGATATATATATCAAATATATATGGCTATGACTCACCTGTCCACTCAAGTTGACTGTCCCAAAAAGCACATAAAAAGCCAACGACCTGTTAATAAGTGCCCTCAGCATATTATGGTATACATTTATGCAGTTTTAAAGTCTCGCTGCTTTTTTGAAATGCCCATTTGACCGCTTTAAGATGAACTAATGTACTGAATACATCATCGGTTCCCCAAAGCAGTCAAAGGAAAAACGACAAAGCTGCCCATTATACTCGTATTTACTTTTTTTTTTTTTACTTATGAACGAAAGTGCCGCTTTTGTACAATTCAGTTCTAGATTTGTTGTGTTTTTTTTTTATATTTATTAGTTTAAAATATGTGTAGCGGCTGAATAGCATTTCGGGTTTTGGCCAATATAACACATGAAAGTCTGAAACGTAAAAGTGTCATTTTTAAAGGACAGTAATAAGTACAGGTTTAATCAGCGGTGATAATTAAAATGGCAGCAAAATAAAGGCAAACATTTTTCGTTTTTTGATTGTGCTTAATATGGTGTAATCATATTGCCAAATGTATTTTTAATTAAAATAAACTTGAAATGGCATTGACATAAGTCTGCTGAATCTTAAAACCTTCTCAGCACCTTCAGTGATTAAGGTGTTAGTTTTGCACAAAGGGGGTTGGGGTGTAAAATGACATTGAAGTCGATAACTAGACTACACTCACAGTTTTCCTTGCTAGGCATTAATGATTAATTTTCCAGCTTCGTCTTATACAGCAGCAGTTGGAGTCGCAGCGCCCCGTACAAGCAGACTGTGTTCTTTAAAGCTGACACTGGAGCGTTTGTCATGGCTTGTATCTGATGGAAGCTGCATTATACATGATAAATAGCATGCAGACAATTCGAGCGAATGCCTCGCCTCACCACCTACTATTGGCAGCTGCCTAGAATCAGCTGTACAACACCCAGCAATTCTCTTACGCCCCGGGAGACTGTTCACTTCCTGCTTTTCTGTTTCCACCTTCAGGTGTAGTTATGGTTCTGTAAAAAAAAAAAAAAAAAACCCATGGTAAACCACCCTTCGTGGAGTCCTTGTGCTTGTGAGGGCATTCGATTTTCCCACAGCTACTGATGATGAGATGCTCCCCCTCCCATTTTAAATTACATTATGTAAACTGGCTTATGGCGTTCAATTAGCAATTTTCAATAGCACAGTTACCCACAATGGTTCTGAATAGGGCACAATGATGCACTAGTACAAGAGGAACTTGGAATTTCGGGGAACAGGCCTCAAGGTGCCTATCACATTTACTGGCTGCGATTGTAACATTTCTTGGTCAGTGCCATACCACCGAGATGACGTGGATGCTTCTGAAATACCAGTTCTGCATTACCCCTGCATGGTCAACCTTTTACTAGACGCGCTCCTGCTCCCAGCCAACCCCTACTTTAACCAAAATATGTACTCTCAAAATACTAACGAAATTCAAATTAAGACACCATTCCCAGCACATTAGTCCCTATTCAAACTTATTTCCCATGACATCTTAATAAAACACAGAAAAACAATTTCAATAAAAACACTTTAATAGAGTAACAAATAAAAAAGGCAAATTAAAATTATCAAACTTCAATTAACACAGCCTAAACCTTTAAAAGAATCACCACCAAAGGAAAGCAAAAATAAATATTTTCTTGTATCCACTGCTTGGAAACGCAAAGGAACACAAACGAGGGTGCAGGCAGTCTGTGGAGAGACCGGAAGTGGAAAGGGACATGGGCGACGGCAAACAGACATCAGGTGGCTCTACAAGAGGCAGAACACAGTGCTTTCTACCAACATCTGGGCAAAAACTGCTCCCCGGGACCAGCACCTCTGCACATCTCCAAGTTGATCAAACGCCCAGTAGAACCCGAATCCTGGTTTGGTCGTCAGGACTATTACCGCAGAAAAGCAAGCAGCCACTGCAGGGTCTGTATTCTTCTTTATTTCATCGACCACGCAAATTCAACACCCATATGTCTGTAGCATTCAGCTCCTCTTTTTAAAATCATTATTAAAGCCTGCTATTGTGGGTGGGGACATGGACAGAAAAGCTGAAAAATGGCTCCATTTTAAGAAATAACATGACTGTTTCTATATAATATAAACTCCTCTATGTACAGTTCAGGTGATTGAAACGGCAATAAAGTACAGTATCAATGTTAATTAGCTTACACTATTCACAAACAGTATATTACTTTGGGCATGTATAATAAGGCTGATTTAAAAAGGAGATGAGGTTTGTAGAAAACCGTCTGTTCAGAAAATTGCAACATTAAAGCTGCCAACAGGACAGATGCAACACAAAGTTAAGCAAAAAGGTGTGTATTGAAGGTACATACAAAAAAAAAAATTACACCACCAAACCTGTCAATGACTGGTGGTGTCAACATCACCAAATCACTCATTTTAATTAGATGGTTAAGAACTTTGCCAATTAAATACAAGCACTTGTATTTGGTGTGTCAACTGGGGAACAATTTTTGTCCAGTACTGAAAATTCTTACAGAACTATTTCATTATTCAGCAACATTAGTAAAATATTAGAACTGTTGTTCAGAATGTCACAATTTAACACATGAAATATCAAAATTGGACTCTGCAGGAAAAGAATAAGATCTTGCACAAATCCATATATCATTTGATAAGGGAAAAAAAAGCCAGGTCACCTTGACATGCACAGAGAGAAATACAGTCTTCACAAAATTTATCATTGAAATCACAAAGCACCTATGAAAATAAAATGTTTCAACCCATGATTCTTTTAAAAAAAAAAAAAAAAAAAAAAAAAGCAACAGTTCATTAAAAAAAAAGTTCCTATGCCTGCAACTAAACGTTCATCTGTCAAGCCACCAGACATTCCATGTATTTAAAAAGAACTTAAAACCAGTTTAAAAAGCTCTCTTCTCATAGGAGCTACTGCCAGTGTCAACACACTTGTTTTGTCCATTTTTTTTTCTTTTATTTTTTGCATAATTAAAAAGGGCATACATCCTCTTAAAACAGCTTTATAAAAGTGAGGCAACCCTCTATATCTTTGTAAAGACCTAGAAAATGTGTATTTACAAAAATATGCTTTAATGATCATTCATAAGCATACGACTTCTGTAATCGTGACATGGGGGAAATCACAATGATGGTAGAATCACTGGCAAGGTGCCAGTTATCCTTTTCTATGAATTCGTTCCAACCCTCAGCTCACATTGAATCATAAATTCACTTTTTTGTGCAGGCTCGTCTAGGTCTTAATATTTTACTCCCGATCCGTCTTTCATGTACGATGCATATCAGGAGTTAGCTTGTTAAAATTATATATTAAACAATGATGACGTAACGCAACTACACCACTGGGCATGAGCCTGACCATATTTCCACAGCAACGGTCTGATCTCTCCAATTGGCCATTCTGATGTGTGTCTCTTTGTGCATGCCTTTATCTGCATGTGTTCACGTTTGTTTACATTTTGCAAAAAATGAGCCAAAATGTCACGAAAGTACAACACGTAAAAGACTTGGAATCACCCTAACATAAATCCTGAAGCACAGCTAAGCCTATAGAACTATAAATTTCTCTGACTGATTAAAGACACCAAAGGGTAAAAGACGACTGACTGAAACGCAAGTCAAAGTAAACATTTACAGGTCTCTTTCTGTACAAGATGTGTGCAGGATTGCCTGTGGTACCTCATACTTCTAGGGCCATCTGTTCCCAGGTCTTTGGTGAGCGGTCTTGTCACTGGAAACGTGGGATCGAGGAAAGGAGAGGAAAAAAAAAAAAAACAGAACTGGAGTCTGTAGATTTTACTGGACCCATATGTATAGAAATAATCCAAAAGCATAAAGTTAAAACGTCACACTCAGTGCCACAGGCATTAATATGAATGATCCACCTGTACCTCAAGCTCAACTAGACCAGGCAGTGGAAGCTGAACTAGCACCTCCCTAAACTAGCAGCCCACTCTGGGAAGGCTGCTTCTCACAGACTAACCTTCTCTTGACCTTCTGCATGACAGACTATTCGATTCAACCCCCTGGATCTTCTGTTCACATTCAATAAACACTTCCATAACCAAGCCCTACAGTACATCTCCAGAATCAAATGGCACCTACCACATGTTCTAAAGTAAGGCATATAGCTTTAATGTGTCCACATTTCTGTCAGGTGAGGAATGGAACACATCCAAATAAGGGGAATTTCTAGACAGCTTTTTAAAAACCATTAAAGCGGATTTACAGTAACAATAAGGTCCCAGTGCCCTAAAGCTTAACATGAATATCTCTAATAAGAAGCCTGAAGCTGAGGTGGGTGAGCCTGATGCTGGAGGGACCCCCACCACAAAATCATCAAAGTTAGCCTTCATTTACTACAGTAAAGCAGCCTGCCCTTAGCTGACAACATTATATAGACACTTAAGGTAAAAACGAAAGTGACTGACTTGTGACATTCTGGCTCATTCTACAGTGCATTTTTCCAAGAGCCACATTTTGACTTTGATTTACAGTCTTCAAAATTGAAAGGTTTTCAGGTGGACAATAAAGAAAAAAAAAAGCAAAAAAAAAAGTCACAATGACCAAAACAGAAATTCTAACACTAATGCTAAATTAAGCATCTGCATACGTTACGTTTTTTTTCTATATATATATACACAGGTTAGAGAAAAGGAACTACTTCTATACAATATTTCATATATTTTGTATGATTTGGTTGACCCCTCAGCTGATCCCACAATAAAGCACTGCTGAAAATAACCAAAACGAAATTAACTTTTTTTTTTAAAGCAAGCATCTGAAACAAATGACAATGAAAAAGGGGGAAAAACAAAACAGGCAGCATTAAGGTCAGCCAAATCTTTTTTAATAACTTTTTCTATTACTTAATTTATATATACGTTGCATTTTTAATCACATATTTCAAACTGTAAAACAGACCATTACTAATTCTTCATCTAACTATAAAAACAACTTTGAAAAGCACTTTTTTGATTTTTAAATAAAAGTTTTTCCATTTTTTTTTGCTGATTTTTTTTTTTTTCCAAGATGCTTATTTAAAATATGAATAATACCCATTGCTACTTGTTGAACTGCCTATGCTAAGGTCCTGTAGTAAGGATAAGGGGTCACTGTTCTTCTTGACCTGCTCAGAAACAGCTCTAGGTTTGGGGGGCGCACGCAGCGCACTGGCATACGACATGGTGTGGGTCTTGTTTAGGCCGGGCCCCTCGGGACCTCCGCCGGGGTCTGGAGACGGCTGCTTGCTGGGCATGAGAGGGGGGAACTGTCCGAGGTGCTGAAGGGAGCCGAGGGAGTGAGCCAGAGGCTGGGGGCTGTCTGCTTTCAGGGGGTCCTCGACTTCACGCATGGCCTTTGCCGATGCTGTTTTGGGGGAGGGGCATGAAGGACAGGAGACAGGAAAGAAGGCAGAGAAGACAGGCTCTTACTTCACATTCTCCTCAGCAGATGGTGGCTGTGCCAGGGAGACTCGCAGGGCATCAGTGCTCATTCCTATCAAGCTCACAATAAATCGGACTGAGCTGAGCTCTGATATGCATCTTAATGTCATTGCACATCTTGACAGTTACTACTGATATTGATAGAGCCATTTTTACCACAACAAAGGCTTATTTCTAAAAAACATACATGTGCACCCCTGAAAGGAACGTTCAATCAAATTTTAATTCGGTTTCATTGAATTAATGTTCACTTTGATATTTAATTGTTAGCGCCATCAATGATGGAATGACTGATCATAATTAATACCCCTGACGCCGAACACTACTTTGTACCATTTTGCTCAACGATCACAGATAAACTAAATTAAGTCAAGGCTGTGTTTTGCTAGAGTAAAAATGAAAAAAAAAATGGAGCTTTTTCCCCCTCCAGTGGCTCGGAAGCCTTGGTCGAAGAATCTAGATTACAGCTCAATCAAGCCTGATTTGCAACTGGCATGAAGGGCAACACAGTGGATTCCATGGAACGCAGGGCCTAGACCAGGGGGAATGATGAAGCGAACCTGCGACCTTAACGAAGAAGGGGGGGGGGGGGGGGCTTGGGGTTGCTCCTGTATCTGTAGGAAAGGAAAATATTCAGCTGGCCAGTATTTTCACTGCCAGTGTAAAACCAACATCGTTGACAACAAACACAGAAAAATCCGAGGAGGCTGAGGTGTAGAAAGATGCCGACAGAAAACCGGCGTGATGACACACAGGAATGAGACGCCACGCGAATTGTTCTAGAGAAAAGCACTGCTGATGAGTGTGGTGGAATTAAACTCAAACTCACAGGCTGCAAATTAATCTCAGGCAAAGCTGTGCACTAACAAGCAGAGGAAAGAAAATAAAAAAGCACCATAAAATTCCCTTTTCTTTTCCATTGCCATGGTTTGTGTTTTTAACACCATCAGAAACGACAGCCCCATGATAAGCTTGTCAACACGTAATTTAATCATACCGCCGAACAACTGCCAAGAGGAGCTAGCCTCAAATTGGACTTGGCAGTCGAGTTTCCAGACGTCAAAACTTCTGCATTAACCAGTCCACACTGATGGGAAGAAACTAAATGAATTTGCTGATATAATTATAGACCGGACACCGAATTATCAATGGAACATTCGATGGCGACATATTCAGTTTTTTTCCATTCACTTAATCATCCCATGGGTGATTCAGGGCCACAGACAGGACCCAGCTAAAACAGACCACAAAACACACAGATACAGGAGCACAACCAAACTCTACAAGGACACAGCCAGACTTAGAGGGGGACCCCGAGGCTTCCAGAGTAAAGCAACGTGGAAAGCACTCACAGGCAGAGCTGCGGGGCATAATTCGAACCCAAAGCCCTACGCAGAACTGCAAGGCGTTACACTATGCACTACAGGCGCACCCGACAACCTACCAAAAAGGTCCCGATGTGAAACTAGAGTGGTGGCCCCGTTGCATGGAATGTTCTGGAACGTGACGGGGGCACCGTTGCCTGGCCACCGCTCTGCCGACGGGTAGCCGTATAAGAGGTTGCCGCGGTCCTGCGGGTCTTTGCACAGCGCTTCTGCGCCCTGGGGCTTGCAGGTGTCATCTGGATACGACTGCGAGGAGCCAGAGGAGATCCTGCGCTGATAGAGCGGCCGGCCCGGGCCCCGAGGCTCGTACTGCATGGAGGGGGGGAGAAAAAGAACAGATGAATCGACGAAGGACTAGAAAAATCTGGGGCTGATCCCTTCACCTTCATTACCCGAGTCATTTCATGGTGGTGGTGGGGGGGGGGGGTCTCATAGTGCCAATATGTACAGCTGGTTCACATGCAGCCATGTCCAGCTTCTCCTAGACGCTTACAGTCACGGCAGAAACAGCAGCAAACAGCTGAGCTGACGCTAGGGTACCCGGTTCGAGCAGTGAGGAGTTCCGAAACTGTGGAATCAGGGATCTCCCAATATGGGGTGCCTTGCAGTCATCCATCTCGCAGTGATAGTACCCCCTCCTGCCTGATCCTGCCACTACCGGTACCTTCTTGTGGGCTCAGCAGGCAATAGCCCTAAAACCCCACAGGATGCGATAATTAATGAAGCGGACTCAGCCTGCGAGCGACGGCTCCTCCCCACGGAACTATAAACACACAGACGTGCGCTGCAGCCAACCCTGTGCTCCTATGGTTCACCGCTATATTAATCCACCGATACAGCCCAGGCCATCACTACATATACAAAAGGTAAAATTGACATAAACACTTCATTTCCCCAATTCCACAGAAAGATTCGGGATCCTAAAAATACATATTCATCCAAAAGCTGGGAGTGTCAGGAATGTTACAGAGCCTTAAGAAAAGGCAGTTTTACAAATCGGAGGCGGTAACAGCTACATTTATGGCTGACAGTGTCTGTGCTTTGCTGGATTTGAACTTCATTCACCTTTAAGTCCTTCATCAAGAGTCTCTCAGGGCCAATTGTTCCAGCACCCCGTCGGAGCAGCACGGGATTAATCCAGGCTGAAAGAGGCGTAGAGCTGCCATTAACCCTGATTTAGCCTGAGTTCAAATAGGGCCACGCCCTTCTCCAGGGGCTTCTCCATAAGCTCAAATGGGTGAATGGGTTCTCGACTGAAGCCCCTCATTCACAGGTGGCCTCTGTGCGCTACAGACCTTCAACATTCACCTGAAAATCCATCATTTGTGCCGAAGCCGGCTACAAATCAGAACATGCTCATGGAAAAACATGGGAAAACTTAAGTCCATCTGAACATGGTTCAGGAGAGGAGGTAAAAGGTTTGATTACAGCAGATCCTCAGCCAGCAATTTATTTTCCACAGAACAGCTGATGCCAAACACATAACAGTGTGGAAGCAGCCCACCGAAGCGGGACTTTCGACTTTTAATAGGCAGTCCGAAGCTCATTTGCAAGACCTCACTGATGAATGACTCGCCAACAAACAATCTGACTGGACGGTTTCAGTTGCAATGTACAGTAATGGCAGGTATGACAGTTTAAAGCCTGTAAGTGAAAGGAATGGGGCAGCATGGAGGCAAGGGGAATCTGAAGCCTCATCCAGCGGGTTTGCCAATGGATCAGTAAGGTGGACATGTGCACACGTGCACAGCCAGAACCCAAGTGCTTTCTCACATCTAAAAGCACATACATATAATGTTAAATGATCATTTGATGTCTCCAACCAGTTGAGAAATACAGCCTATCAGGCAATGCCAGACTTCTCAGTGGAAATGCCACACCCTGCAGCACTGATGAAATATACACAGCACACACTCATACAATTCCATTTCTAAACTTTTTATAAAAAAAAAAAAAACATACAAAGTAAAAGCTGCAATGAATCGGCATGTACTACTACATTATACATGTCATACCGATTATATGGTTTAAATGGATTAAAAATGGCAGATTTCATTTAGGCTGTATATGGGGATACTTTGGCAGGTACACTTTTGAAAAGGCAAAACCGAAGAGAAACTCTGAGTTCCTGTTGTTTGAAATGCCATATAATACATCCACTCCTTAAATGACCCCCTTCTGTCTGGGTTGCATCTGCCTACAAAGCAGAGGTCATTACATTCTGACGTTACCAGAGCAGAAGATTCCCATGTCGTCCTCATAAACACTCGGGAGCTTTGATTTTAACACAGCCACCTTTTGCCCAATGGCAGCACCCTTCCATATTCAAACTGCACTATGAACACAGCCACACAAAAGCATCCTTTAAAACAACCACACCAGACCTCCCCTCAGAAAGGAACCCCACAGTGAAGCTGAGGCCAACAACAGCGCAGGTTCACAGAGTTCGTCCGGGTAAATAAATGACCTACCAGTTTGTTATTTCCTGAAAGCTAAATTAATAAATAGTTAATTCACACAAAAAGCTAAGGCTGACTTAACCTCTACTGAGATAAGGCTAGGCCTGAGAGTGAACTGTCAGGACCGGGAGACAAGGGACTCGATTCACTAAGACCTGAGGAAACGCGATCCAAAGAAGCAGGAGGTTTTTAGTCCCGGTGAAGACTAGCATCCAGCCGTACCTCATCTACAGTGTGGAGGGAATTGGTGGCTACTGCGCGGGGGGACAGCGGGTGATAGGGCTCAGGCACCGGGGCCTGGGCCTGTCTCTGCTGCTGCTCCTGATGCTGCATGAGGTGAGCCGGCTCCTGTCGCTGGGCCATGACGGGCAGGCCAAAAGGAAAGCCCTGGCCTAGCCACTGGCCTTCGGAGTGGTGGTACTTCACCGGGGGTGGGGTACAGCGTCCAGGCGGGTGGCTGAAGGCGGGGCTGTACATCTGGGCCGCCGCATGCTGCTGGAACGCCTGGTTGTTGATCATCTCCAGCTCCCGCCCGGGGGCTGGGAAGGGTCCCGGAAAGGGGCTACTGTGGGCGGAGGCGGTGGATGGAGAGGGGAGCTCCCCGGGGCTGTGGGACTGCACCTGTCGGTACTGCAGCAGGCGCGACTGAGGAGGGGGCATGTCGGAAGAGTCCCTCTGCTCAGCCGGCTCCTGCGCAGCCATCTCTCGCAGCAAGTTGGGGAACCTGCAGGGGAGAGAGAGAGAGCCATGGTGGAGGGCATAGAAACACTGGGTGCTGTTTACTTGGTTAACCATCTTTCAATGCTGTGCCTTTTTGTTAACCCCAAGACTAGGCATTCACACACTATGTGAATCATGAAACATCCTTCCCTCCTTCCATCGTCTGAATGCTTATCCAGTACAGGGTCAAGGTGGTACTGGGGGCCCGGAGCCTATCCCAGGCAGCACAGGGTAAGCAAGGGATGCCAGCCCAATGTGGGGCACACGCACACACAAAATGGGGAATGCAGAAATGCCAGTTCACCTAACTGCATGTGTTTAGACTGCAGGAGGAGCCCGGAGGACACAGGTAAGCACCGTTCCCTCACGCCTATAGAACATACGATTCAATCCCATTTCCCCATGAACACTGCATGTCATATTGTAATTTTCTCCACAAATTATTAAACAAATACAAGACAGAATCTTGTTGCGCGTGCACACACAAGACCACTGCAGTTCTTTTGGAGGGAGACACAGTTACCTAGGGAAGGGCGGGCTAGCGTCATCCTCGGAGCTGCCGCCCATTCTCCAGCCCCCGGGACGTAACAGCTGAGGGGGGAAGCGCAGACTGGGCTGGGCCAGCGTGGGTAGCTGCTGGGGCAGGGGAAAGGCCACCCCACCAGGCAGGAAGTGGCCATGTTCGTTCCACTGGCTGAGAGTCTCCAGTGCAGACGGTCCCGGCACGTCTGAAGGCCAGGAGAAGGACACCGTCACCTTTCGAACACAAACCAGCTTCATCGACCTGGAGAAACGCGAGTCACCGAGTACGTGACTCTCAATGTCAGAGACACGGACAGAAGGAAAGCCATGCTAATTTTCACTTCCCAGACCTAAAAGGCAGCAGCCCAGCAGGGGGTCTGCAGTAAGGGGCTTCACACCGGAGCTTCACACCGGAGCTTGGAGGGGAACAACAGAACATACCGAGCCCATCTCCCAGCATGACCTCTGGGTTCTCTTCCATGAAGCTGCTGACACGGCCGTGCTGAGGCAGGGCTGGGTGGCCCAGCTGTTGGGGGACAGGCCGCAGGGAGCCGCCGACCTCGTCAGGCAGAACTGCGCCAGACTCCCCAGCCAATGCCTCGGGGCTGGGGGATTGGAGCCCCCGATGGGGCAGCGAGGCATTGAAGAACGAGGGTCCATGGCCTACTGGGAAGGCGGGCGACAGCTGGGCCGAGTGAGGAGGGTGCTGCTGGGGTTGGGGCGGCTGAGCTGGGAGCTGGGGGACCCGGTAGGGCAGCCGGGGAAGGGGGTATGGATGTGGGAACTGCCTGCCGCTGGGGTGTGGTGGGAAGCCAGCGTTCGGTGGTGCCAGGTGAAAGTTCAAGGGCCTCGGGCCCAGATTGTCCTTGCGGTGAATCCGATTGTTCGGGAAGACCACACTTTCCTGGGAATCCAGACTCCTGTTCTGACCTGCATCCGCATCTCCCTGGGGAAGGTAGGGGGCGCCACACGAACTCATGTTAAACACCACAACAATGACACTCACAATACACATATGTATAGGCATGTGCAGAAATAGTACGCAATACAAATAAAAAGAACTTCAAATTATAACAAACTGAAGTCAAAGTAAAGATGATAATGAAAAGCGTTTGTAATTTAAAAAAAAAAAAAAAAAAAAAAGCCAGCCCAACACAGGGCACCTGTTTGTCTTTCATGTCCAGCTCTCTCCGCTCTGGTGTCTGCAGCTTGCCCGGCTCTGTTTTCACGCCTCCATCCAGCTTCCCTGAAAAAGGTCCAAGCGTTACAGTCGAGCCGCGCCGACCCCAAGGAGGCCGAGAAGCGTGGGGTGCGGATGCTGTACCATTCCTGCTGATCTCCGGCTGTAGCTCCTTGTCGGGGGTGGTCTGCTGGCACAGGCCCAGGGGGGAGGTGTGGCCGACCCCGTATGAGACGGGTGAACCCCGGTTGTGGGCCTGCAGAAGGTTCATCCCGTAGGCCACAGCGGCCGGGTGGTTCACGAGGCGTGGGTCCACAGCAAAGCGGCTCTGGTACCCGGGCCAGGGCAGCTGCACAGAGCGGGAGAGCATTATTGGTTACTGAGGCAACAAGGAGCAGCCACAACAGCTCGCAATAAGACACCGTGAGACATTACACTGGGAGACTCATCATCATGTGTCACGTCTGACAAGAAAAAAAAAAAAAAACATTAAAAAGCTAAACTATTTAAAAGGGAGAAACCGTTTAGTCTCAATTTGTTCCCTAGCACCTACAAATTGACTGGCATGTTGAGGTGTTAAGAGGCCTTAATACACAGTGAATTCAACAAGCAAGGAAACAAGCCACCCACTCTGAAGGACTGATCCGACCAACCCAAACATACAAAAGCTCTGCACCCTCTGTCATCCTTACACTTTATTTAAAACCTTACCCTTTTACACAGATGAATATCTGACATCAAGTTAAACGACCTCCTCGACTTACAAGTCGGTGCCCTTGACCATCATGGCAGGTCAACAGCACACAGTGGGACAGAGAGAAACAGTACGAGAAGCAAGGATGAGCAGAATCACCGGCACACTTACAGGCAAAGGCACGGGCATGACCACGTTTCCCCCATAGACGGCGGGGACATACAGGATGCTGGCCCCTGTATGGGGGTCTATCCTCTGGACCGGGCTGGGAGACTTTCCCATGGTTGGGTTGCCTCCGAGGGGCGGCGTGAAGGCGCGAATGGGGTTTCCCATCAGCACCGCAGTATTGGGTTGGACTGAAGGAGAGGGGAGAATTGAGGACAGTACAAGATTTCCACATTGGGAAGAGCTGACAGCATTATGGAAGAAAGGGGGAGGAGTGGAGCAGAACTGAAGTTATTATGGCAGGGTGAGGGTGGAGAAGATCTGACGTCATTATGGATTATGGGGGGGGGGGGTAGAGAAGAGCTGACTGCATAATGGGGGGCTGGAACAGAGCTGACGACATTACAAGAGAAAGGGGGAGGGGTGGAAAGGAGCTGACAGCATTGTGGGGGGAGGCAAAGCTACGGATGATTAGCAGGCTCTTCAAGTAACACTGCAGGAGTAATCCCCAGTGAGGTAGCCCCTGGATTTCCCCAACAAGGCGGCCCCGGAAGCCAGAATGGGGTGCCACCAGCAAGGCGGCCCCTGGGATCCCAGGTATCCCCATCCATTGGACACAAGCATCAACTTACTGTTACAGCAGAACACACCACTAATGAACATTAGGGTGTAAGTCCAGTATCAAACAGCAAACCACTCAAAAATGACTACAGGCACCCCAATGATTCCACAGTGACGGTGGAGCGCATAAAGGGGAAATGGGACAGGGTGTGTGCATGCCTGTGGGAAATTAAGTGTGAAAGGTTCTTCGGGGGAGTCAGAACCACAACATCATCATCTGAGCCGAGGGGAGGGGAAAAAAAAAAAACAAAAAACTCACCAAATCCCTCGGGCGGAAAATGCTCTGCCTGGTTTGAATGCTGACCTTTACCCTGGGAGGGGACAACAGACAGACAGACAGGATAAGAACATTCCATAGCTAGCAAGGAGCCAATCTGGCACAGCGCAAACTGCATATTTTATTATGGAAATTTTAAAAAATACAGCGATCAAAAGCCTAAAGGTGTCTTCCCAGAGGCACACGCTTAAAAACTCAGAAGCATCTGCAACCCCCCTCCCCCCCACGCCCCATGTGTGGATGCCCTGATTCCACACCATGACCCACTCTGCCCCAACACCAGCCATCCACCTCTGCACCAGCTTTGGGGCCGGCGAAACACCTTAGCCGAGATCACTGGTCGCGCCGTGGAGTCTGTCGGACATTCAGCTCGGGGAGGGAGAAAACGGGAAGATTTCTTTAGAGATGGCAAAATTGCTCTAATAGACTCCATCAACAGGACTTGGAGGATAGATACTTCAATCTGTTACTTGTGATTATACCCATTTATGTCCTTCTGTGGTGCAGCTCAACAGCTTAATTGCCATTTATGCCTCAAACATGCAAAAAAAAAAAAATCAGCAACAGCTTGAAGCATTTGTTGAGACTACATTTGGGAAAGGATCACTCAGCCTTTTTCAGCTAAACAAAAAAAAAAAACAGCATATGAGAATATCATATTTACTCTCATTTTGCCTACAAGCACCTAATTTCACAGGCACATAAACCAAGCACTGCAGCGTAATCCCTTCTGAGCCATGGTGAGACCGGGAACGACACATTTCATGATTTTCAACGTCTACATCATCTTAATCTCCCTAACGAGATCTGTATTCGGTTTTCAGTTAACAAGCATGAAATCGATCAAATGCAGGCAGACAGCACGTTAACTTTAATCTCCTAATGTTTCCCATACATTTCTTTTTAATGAGAAAGTGTTTGCAAGGGTTATCGCAGGCCTCTGCGCATCTGGCAGTAATCCGTCTAGTTAGTAACATCTTCCAAAAATACAGCTTGCCAAAAACTCAGGTGTCATGCAAAATAAATTAGTGACCTTGCTATAAACACACAGTCTCTACCATATGGTTAAAACAGCTATTGTGACGTTTACAGCGGCAATATAAGCTGGGGTAATTGGCATGGCTTGCAGCATTAACAGAGCCATGTACACGGTGTGCATAAAACAAGCAGCTGTCTGGGAGATGCAGCCATTACCTGCGAGCGGCATAATGAAGTGACGACAGCTATGAGCCTCATAAACAAACCGGGGCCATTAAAACCCAACAGCCCCTGTAAGTGCTCCGCAAGGCAGTTATATGGAAACATTTCACAACTTCAATTTTGACCACCAGACACTGAAAGGTACCTTAAGTATTAAAATACAGAGGCACCAGGAATGTGAGGGGAAAATGTTTACTTGACCTGCAAAAGCACAGTAATAAGAGCAATGACACCAAACACTATTTACTGCAGAATAACCTAATGCCTACGGATGGTAGAAGGAGAACGAGCTTTCTCAGATCTTACAACAGCCGGACAAAGCTTAAAGCGCCTTATTCAAATCCCACAATCAGCCCCTTCCTGTTCCTCACCAGCTTGTGTACTCTGCCATAATTGGAGAGAAGCAAGACGGAAAACCCTACCCTACCTTTTGTCTGCTAAAATTAAGGATTCAGAAACCTTTCCCAGGTCTGTTCCTTCTCTGTACTTTTTCTCTTGATAAAAAGGCTGGCGTCAAAAAAAGCGGGGGGGGGGATACTGTGGTGTTGGAGCCAGACAGTGCCTGCCATGTTTTATTAAACAGGGTTGCAACTGAAATTTATCTCAGTGAGGTGCAAAGTAGTCTGCCTGGGAACTTGTCTCATTATACATCCACATACTGTACACACACACAGGCACAGAATCCATCTACAAAATCAGATGCGGGTTCAGCTAAGTCTCCAGAGACGGCAAAGGTTGCCAGGCCTCAATGCCCATCACAGAAATCACAACTGACACAAACCCCCAAAATACCAAAGCCATCCAACTGAGCCACAAAGCCGTGGCTCCTCCGTAAAGAGATGACTGCTCATTGACTAGCATCGTCATCGGCGCTGCCTAAAGGTCGGTTCGGGCCAGGCGGAGTGAGCGGGACAGGGTAGGCATGCCAAAGGCCGCCGTGCAGTGCCAGACCTCCCGTTGGCTCCTCCGCGTTTCCATTCCCTCTGTGTAGCAGAGAAATGCCCCCCCAGGTAAAATCCAGAGATGTATCTTTCTAGCTAATGACGAGCGACTGAAGGCAGAGCAAAGCTCCATCAGCTCATTCCTCAATGACCAAGTCTAGCAAACCCTTTAAATTGAACGTTCACGCACAGAAAGGCCTCTCTCGACTATCTGACAGCAGTTTAGTGGTGTCTGACAACACCGCAACACACTACTCACTAAAGTGGAGATTTCATTTTGTTCTCCCATCACGGCATACATCGGAGCACGAAGACGCACGCATACGGGTCTGTTTTATCAGGCGGCCATTACAACCTGTCATTATAAAACAAGCGAAAATATTAATTCCATCTTGCAGGTCTACCTGTCACCATTGCCAGTCTACTGCGTGAAATCATCGTAAGAACCCAATGTCCAAACTTGAGGGTTCGGGCCCAAAAGACCACAAGCGCGTGACACACTACGGAAAGCAGACTGGACTGTCCAAGAAGCATGCGGGTGTCTGTGTCACCGCGCCCATCAAAGCTACATCTACGTCCTTCCACGGCTGACGAGGCGGCGCGGGAGCAGCTGCTGCAGGAACACACTGCCCACTCTCACCGGTTAATGGATGTGTTGTTTCGGGAGAACACACTGCTATTTCACTAACCCGTAATTAATATCCCGCAGCTCCGCAGCAAAGCCTTTAGATATGAGACAACAGAGAAAAGGACACGGCTTTAAACATAAATACAGGGATGACTAAGGGACAGCCAGCCATTTCAGGGCTGCAGGCACTCTCATACTTCCTTATAGGAGAAAAGCACCGAGGGTCCCACCCCATACTGGCCCAGTTCGGGCCACCAGTGCCAGACCAATTCCACTTGCACGGGTCAACTGCAGTGAAACAGTGAAGCCTTCCATCTGAATTGGATGGGTGCAGCTGCCACAAAGCAGCAGAGTACATCGGCACGGAGGCACCCAGCCACTCTTCACAAAGAAGACTGACCAAACCAGATGGCGAGTAGCAGCGGATCTCGCTGGAAACACTGGGGTCATTTTCAGCCGATGCTCGGTGGGAGAGGTCAGATGCATGGAAAACACCGGCATGCTTTAAGTGCGGCGACCCACACAAAAAGTGGAGAGTTTCCACTACCTTTCCTGTGTTGGTATGTGACTGAAAGCCAGGGCCCTCCCTGCATGTTGGCTAACCCACCCATGGCTGGGTAACAGAGATGAACGTGGAAGCAGCCTTGTGAAGCCGACCAGCATGATGCATGTGCTGTGCGTTATTAACAGGGAAAATCAGACCAATCTTCTCTGACCGCCCACGGCCAGCCCGGTGGCGTTGATTAGGATGTGGCCTACACGGACGCTTCTCAGGGCTCCCGTGGCCTCGTTAACCTTGCAGATTAAGAGGCTGCTTACACCAAAGCATCAGAAAAACAGGAGGAATTCAGCTTTACAATTATATTAGCCTTTAGTCCTGACCTACCCCAAAAATTAAAATGACAAAACAAATCTGTGGATTGGGGTCGGCATATGGAAGGCGGCTGCTGCTGGCAGCGCCTTCCCGAGGTCGGCCTTACCTTAGGGGGGGATTGATGCTGCTTGCCGGGGCCCTGAGGATGTTGCAGTCGCAGGGCTCGAGGGATGAACTCGGGGGCCAGGGGGTTGAGCACGTAAGTCTTCTTCAGCTCCAGGGCCTCCAGCTGCGCCTTGATCTGCTCGAAGGTGATGCCATGCAGGCTGCTGTTCTCATGGCAGATGGAGATGAACTTCTCCCAGAACTTCCTACGTGGGGACAACACGGAGCCTGGCTCAGGAGCAGCTGGACCGAATGACGAATTCAATCTCGGGGACTCCTGTACTAAATCCACAGATCACCACTTCTGAAGCTAATAATGCGGTAAATGAACATGTATGCTCATCATGACAGACTAACATCCCCTACAAGGATGCCCAATCCCTCGTGCCCTATGCTTCCTGGGATAGGCTTCAGGCTTGTTGTACTGGATAAGAAATATCAAAGATGCACACTCAATCAGTGATGCTTTCCAAGGATCACAGGGAAATTTATTACGTGGTTCCCTCTTCTCAAAACATGTGCACCCTTAAAATAATGCACACTGCAGTTACAACACAGCGCACCAAACCATCAATAAGAAAGGCCAGGGAGGCAGGAACATAACCGTACAGCTTAAAACAATGATGGCTTGTATTTGATGAAACAGATAGGACAAATATTACTATGACACGGAGTGCTGCAATGATAATTCACAGATGAGTGTATGAAGAGCCACTGAAAACAATGAACACCGTAGCAGACACAGATCTGTCCTCTGAACTGTCTTGGCAAATTTTAATAAATGCTTTTCTTATGAAACCTTTGTGCCATCATGTCATGTATACTCAAAGGAAGATGATAGCAGAATCACAGCGGTAAGCTTACTCATTCAGGCAGAGAAAGTACGAATTAGACAGCCATGCTGGTGGCTCTATAGTCACATGGATAATGAAGCGCCGTGGTCTAAGCCTCACACAGCCGTTAATGCGTGTCGGTCTGCAGCAGCCCAAGAGACCCGTTTTATCTGAGGGTTTCTCAAGTGCCAGTAACACACCTTTTAAACCTGACATGATGCAGGACAAACAGTGGGACGGCCACCATCTTTTGTTATCTCCTACAGTGCAGAAGAGGGAGACGCCTTTCTGTGATTCTGGCTAGCTGGCGGTTTGAGCACTGACACTTTGTGGGTCTGAAGGAAGTGTAAGCCGAGAAAGGCACTGAAGGAGAACACCGACAGCAGGGTGCAAGCAGACTCCCATGATTCATAGTGGGGACTGTTAAGCCCACCAATCTAAGGGAGCATGGCACACTGCCCCAGCCCTCTCTCCCCCCGTCTGCACGCTGCCGTCTAGCCGTTTGATCTATGGGCGCCCATTCTGCCTGCCCCTCCCCCCAATGGACCAGCTCAGTGTGACCCTTCCTCCCCAATTACCCACGAGGATTCATTTGGAGCTTCTCTGGGTGACATTTCCAAAACTGCCGCCGCCGCCTGGGTCGCGATTGGCTGACGAACGGCAGTTTCCATGGTGACTAGGGCGCTGCAGCTGGGGCCATGGCGCGACAAAAGTATCCCCCTCCCCGGAGTTTACAGATGAGTATTGTGTCCTTCACGCTCCACGCCAGTCAGACCTCAGACACCATGTGTGGTGACTAAATTGTCACCGACCTGTCACAGCAATGCAGGGTATCAGACCATCAGATAAAGATCTCATACAGCCCAGCAAACAAAGGCTGGACAAAACAGACCTCTTTTACCCGTCAATTTCTATCAAGACCCTTGACCTTCCTGTTCACTGCTGGAGAGCAAGGCCCACTGCAGGAGACCCCCCCACCATCACTTCTGCGGTGGACGGGGACCCCTGTAACACTACGTATGACAGGACTGTGCAGAGGCCACCACCAGCCTGACAGGAAAGGTCCCGTTCGGCTTCTGTTATGAACAGTGAGTGATGATAAAACAAGCATACGCCAAAGCTATGGGGGAGCCAGAGGAAGTAAGAGGCGGCAAGACTGGAGGCTCCGCCATGTCAGCCGTTGGCCAAGGCGGCAGGATGTTCAGGCTGGTGGGGAAATGCCTCCCCGCTGCACCCTAAGGTCACAGCAGCTCTTGGGTCAATGGGCACACTTTTACAGAACTTTGCGAGGACAGGAAGGTTGAGTCTGACTAGTGGACCTTAAGTGGGTGCTAGACAGGATGCTGCAGGGTGGGGTATAGTTTGAAAGTGAACAAAATTACAGGAATTCACAAAGCTGCCCACAGACGCATCTTAGGACACAAAGCTCTGTCTCTGGACAAAACATTCACAAAGAAGGGACAGGCGGCCATACATGCCACCCTCTAAACAGATTCTGGGAGCCAGCATCGTCACCCAAGGCATTTGGGCTCATGTGTAAGGTGGGGACAGGAAGGGGAGCGCTTTCATGCAGTCAATTAAACGCAACCCCAGAGACAAAGGACAAGGAGCTTTGGGCAGAATACAGATGTTCAAGGACATAAGGAAGGCAAATGATGTGAAGGGTAACTAAAAGACACTCACCTGCACCTACCCACAGAGCAGAGCGCTATGGGGTCTCCCACCACAGCTACCAGGGACTGTGCCCGCGTGATAGCCGTGTTGAGCAGCTTGTAGTTGGACAGGAAGCCATAATCCAGGTCCTCAGTAGAGTCCTCCACCAACTGCTCCTTACGCTTGATGGCCGTCTGCTTGTGCTTGCAGGTGTGCCGTGTGCGCACTGTGCTCAGGAACAGCACCCGGAACTGCTTGCCTGAGGGTGGAGACATCACCCCCACCGTGGGTCAGAACACAGGAACACCAAACTGGAGAGGTGAGCTTTCTGCCACTTTTCCCTCACTCAGGCGTTCTGTTTCCTCAGCAGGCCCAGCCTAGACTATGGTGCATTTGCACCATCTCCTCCATGCTAGGTTCACATAATTGCTCCACTAATGGAGTCTGGAGATAGTTCAGCTCAAGGCCTATGGGGTAATCAATAGAATCGGTTCAATTTTCTTCTTAGCAGTTAACAGGAACAATTCTGTGTCACCACCCCCCATCAGATAGAAATAAATAAATCACCAGTTACACCAGCCCTTCATTAATCCACTTGACACCGAGTCTACGCATCTTATCTGCTCCTCCAGCAGGCAGATCTCAAAATGCCATTTGCCTGAGAGAAGCCCACCAAGACCCAGGCAGCTGTCAATAATTAGAAAGCTAATGAGCAAGCAGCATTAGAATGGGGTATTTCTGGAAGCCCTTTATTATCAGTGTGTGAAAGGCAAGTAATGGGCTGCAAATGGGTCACAGGAGTCTCTCTGGGCCTCCCCGTCCCCTTAAGGACAGCTTTGGTGCCCACCCCCGATGGCTCACCCTGGACGTTCAGGACCCTCTCCACGCTGACCTCGGGCATGCGCTTCTTTCGCAGCTCAGCCCGGATGCGGAAAACTTGGTCTGCATAGGGGGACACCACGCCGATGCTGCCCTCGTCCAGCTTCCCCCACGCCACCGGCCACTTCTTCCGCATTTCCTCCACCCGCTCAACGATCTCGAACACCTGCGGAGCCAGGACACCCCACGCCGTGGCTCTCTGGCATCGTCCATGTGACCTGAATGACCGACCGGGGGGGGGGGGATGGTGGCACAAGACGGGGGGGCTACCTCAGCGTTGTTGTAGTAGGCGGTGCTATTCTTCTCCTGCACATCCTCCCCCCGCGCAGTGAAGAAGGTCAGGGGATAGAAGTCTTTGTGAGAAGGCTGTTTCCCACTGGCCATCAGCTTGCCATCGTAGAACAGCTCTGACGTGTAGCTGGGGAGGTGGAGAGGGCAGCTCAGCATCTCCAGCTCCTTATAAAGGTCAAGCCTATCTGCATGTTTACTCAAATTAAGACAGAAGCTTGGCACATTCTGTCAGCCTCTACTCAAGTCAACATGGGGCACAGGGCCCAGGACTTGGGTCTGCAAGTCACTCACCCACACCTAGCGATAAGCAAATCCACCAATGGAAGACAGCAACATTGTACCAATAATGCATTGCATTCCCTCGGCACCACGGGACAAACCCAGAGGGTCCGACCTAGCCAATCGCCAAGAGCGTCTGAGCTTTGTCAGTGCAGGGAGACTCACAAGCATCCCTCACACAGGTAAAGACCGCACTTCTTCAGGAATGATAGACTTTTGGCAGCAATTTTACAGAAAAACAGGCCGTTAATTCACCAGAACATAGGCAGAAGTGTTGCTGGGTAATAGATGTAGATTTTATGCAGAAGGCACAAAGGCAAACAGATGCTGTGTGCATGCTCTTCCTTGTCCCCTCCTCCCTTAACCGAAAGACCCTTCAACACAGTCTTTGTATTAATTATCATTTAGATACTTCAGCAGGCAAAAATCAAGGTCAGGTTCCTCTTTTCATTTCACTTCCAGATGACTTAAACTTTCTGACTTTCCAGAGTAAAAGCAGACAGACGTGACGAAGGCATGCAGACGGGGGTCATGCGTGAGATTTGAGGCACGGGGCAATGTCTGATGCCTTACCTGATGATGGCTTCGTGGGACCGGTAGTTCTCACACAGCATTATCCTGCAGGGGTACTCGGCGGGGTAGTGCTCATATAAACGGTCCAGCAGCGATACGTGCAGGTTCCGCTCACGGGCAAACTCGCTGTACACAAAAGGGCTGAGCTGCGGGGGGCCGAGAAACAGGCACCGCGGTGAGGTGTGAGTGACAGGGATGTCAAGAGCTTGGAGACAACTCACTCACTGGAACAACTCCCAAAGTAAAACCGATACACATCACCCAATCTGTACGGTGGAATGACAAGCCACTTCCAGACATGAACAGGCCCACAGTGGCTGTTGTTGCTGCACTGTAACATTGGCCCTTTAGGTGAAAGGCCTTGCAAACTAAGGGTAACCAGTTCATACTGATGATTTCAGGTGGCTTTAGGTTCGGTCTGGATCACACTGAGTCAGTGTCTCAGAGAACTTGGGTCAGGAATTCCCAACAAGCAGCCCCCGGGAAGCCTCACAAACATCGAGTAGTAGACTTATAAACCACCCCATGATGTTTCATACAAACTCCCTTGCAGGCTAGACGAGACAAATCGCAGCATTAAAGAAAAAGAAAAAAAAAAAAAAAAACTATTTATAGCCTGGTGACCAATAAAATAAAATAAAGGACGATCAGCAAAGTGACAAGACGGGAGAAAAACAAACTCCTTAATCCTTGGCAGCAAACACTCTGAAGACAGGCAAGATAGACAAGCAAGTGATAGATCAAAAGACTGTGCATGAAGGAGGAAGAGCTGAAGGCACCTAACTAGGGGATTTAAACATAAATCACTTTTCACTCCATGTTCCCATAGGGGGATACTCTGGGCAAGGGGACAAGCAAAACTGTTATTACGTCAAAGTCTCCAAGTCTTCCTTATGGGGGGCATGTTCTTGACACCGCCCTGTCAGTCATTGGTAATTAGTGTTAAATACAGCCGCATGGCCTGTCAGTCTGCTTGACAGAGGAAGGACTGGGGATTTGGGTAGAGAAAGCTGTCTTCTAGGAACAACAATGTAGTTTCACCGCACCACAGCTGATCAATAAGTAAAGGCTAAAGACAGCAGGACTCAGGAAAGATCCCCAGTATTCACAACTTAAAAGTATGGGGAGGAACACAGAACTCCAGCTCATAAATGTACAGTAGTGACGAGCATCCATCCAGCAGGCATCCCCATTGGATTCTAGGAAACATGGGGAACAACGCAAGGCAGGGGTACACCTTGGATGGGATGCCAGTCCACTGTAGGGCACACACACTAGTTTGGGATACCTAACCCGCTTTCGATCTGCAGAAGGAAATGAAAGTACCCCGAGGTAAGTGAAGAGCACAACATCCACAGAGAACCCCCCACCCTGGAAGAGTGAGGCAACGATGCTAAACAGAACCAGTGTGCAGCCCCTGAATGTGATGCACATGAGCAAACCAGGACCTTATTGAAGCACAGGCCAAATTAAGGCCTGTAGCAGCGACGCCCCAGCTCATCCATGTGGTGTGTACCTGCATGTGGTCTCCTGCCAGGACGATTCTGGTGCTCTTGCTGGCTAAGGCAAAAGGCATGATGGTCTCGCACTCCATGGCCTGAGCGGCTTCGTCCAGCAGGATGTGTGTGAATAGACCTTGGTACAGGGGACACACCAGACTGTCATCCGATGCACTGCCCAGTAACAATACAGTACAGTAACAATTGGTTTCCCTACCCTCTTAAGTGTTACAGGACCCCTGATGCCCACACAGCTAGACTAAGGAACAGCATCTTCCCTAGAGCTATCTCCTTCCTCAATACTTCCTCCCAGGGTCTACTTCCCACCCCAGATAAACTCACTCACCTTCTCCCCATAAGCATGGACCTACAGGTAGGTAATGTACAATACTGTAGTATTGCATGGATTTAACAAAGTATAAAGCTTGCGCAATGGTATTAAGTGTAATCTGAATCATGAACCAATCATTCCCACAACACTTTGGTTTCTGCTTCATGATCATAGTAAAATATTCTGGATAATGCTGCTTACTTTTTATAATTATACAATACCAATGTGCATGTGCAACACAGCAATTTATCTGCAATCGTGACATAGCACAGATTTCCTAACTACTTTGTGACATCTACTTCCTCTAAAGTATCAGCATTTCCAAAGCGTTGGAAATTCTTAAGGGGGGTTAAGGAAGGAGTAAGAAGCCATTTGTACCTAAATCTCTAATGTGAATCTAAACACAGACAGGGAAACACACAGCATAGCATCCAGTGCTGATCTGCCCTCCCCACACTGTCCACATGCTCACAAACATCCTCCAGCTCACAAGTCTTTGCCCCAGTTTTTACATCATCTGTAGAGCACCGGCTTCCACTGGCAGGCTGGATGGGACGCGGCATGGCCAGAAGGCACCACGAACATCATTTGACATGCACATGGGACCTGCTTTGCATTTTCAGGATCTGCCAGCTAATCACATTAAAGCCGGCACTAATGGCCGGATGATGAATGGACTGCACAGGGCCTGGGTAGGATCTTAAAGAATTCACTGTGATATGCCAGCACCTTGAAATAGGGGAGGTACAACACTGAGCAACAGGTGGCTGTTCAACAAGACAATGGAGCGGATCAAACAAAAGGGTGAACCAGGGCAACCTAGCCAACGGTGCCCAGAACTACGCAGGATTCATGGGCTCCCAAACGCCTCATTTAAATCAGATTTTCATCAACGGCAAACATACTGCAAAGGGAGATAAAACAGGAGCTAATGATGTGAAGTGTATTAGAAACACAGATGGTGTTTCCAAGCAACAGACAGACCTCTCAGCTGACACATTAAAACCAGTTATTAGCTTTTCCTGACAAATTGTTTTGGGTTTTAAGGTCTTTTTATGGACTTTAGTAAGTTCAAATCCAGGGGGCGTTTGTTCCAGCATTGCAAAAACAATACAGTACCATGGATGATCCTCAGCGCCCCTGCTTAGAGACGCAGGTGTGAAGGAACGTTCCTTCACAAATTCAAACCCTATCTAACACCCTTATTAAAACAGTGACTTTAAAAGCAGGCTGAAATCGGGTAAGATGCTGAAAAACAACAGGTCATGGTCAGACCTCCCCACTCTGGATGTTCCAGGAGTCCTCGAGCTTGCGGTCCTTACCGGGCTCCAGGTCCAGCTGGCACAGGTACTGGGAGGTGCTGAGCGTCATCACCACCACCCTGTGCTTGATGATGTCCTCTCGCTCGGGCATCTGGAAAGTGAACTGTGTGCTTGAGATCAAACAGTACTGCTGCACGATGGGATGGACGGTCTTCACCCACCGATTCCTGAAGTACACCCTAAGGGGGGAGAGAGAAGGAAGCTGACGTCAGGCTCCTGTTTCCTTAAAGTCCTTTATCTTTGTAAGGACTACCACAGAGCAGCTTCAGCCTTGCTTTGATTCACACTGAAGGGGCACAAAAGCAGCAGCTTGCAGGATTTTCCTTTCTGATGGGGGCAGGGTGTAACTCAGGTTAGGAATCACAGTGCCTGCGTCTGAAGGGTGCTGGGTTCAAATCCCTTGACTGGCAGAGTAAGGCCCTTAACGCCAGCTGTTTCAAGGATGCTGGCTGCCCCTAAAGAATGCAGATCAATGCTGAGGAAGACTCCTGAGCAACAGGTAGAGAAGGCGGCCAGGATTGTAGGGGTGTTCGATAATGGCTATAACGACGCATGCCAGCAAACAACCTTCACTTCAGAGTAAGAGCCAGCCAAAAAAGGCAGGGCCCTGATGAGAGAGCTGGACTCGGACAAAATGATCCTCAAAGCCAGAGAATGACAACAGCAGAGACAGACCACAAAACACAAACCACTACTCAGTGCATAAAGCAAAACCTGCAGACTACCCCCACCAGTCCTGATCAAGCAAAAACAAGCTCCGCCTTCAGCACTGTCACGGGACACGCTTGCAGTCACTTCCTCTATGGTCCACTTGCTGCACAAACCCATCCCTCTCACCCTGTACCCAGGAGTAGTCGACACACCTCTCGTTACTTACACACACACACACACACACACACACACACACACGGCACGTTGCACGCAGCTGCCGCTGCACGAGGCTACAGGGGGCACTGCTGCTCCTCACCTGAGCGGCCTGGCATGCACATTGCCAGCTTCGACGTACGGGTGAAGGTAATCTTTTATGTACAGGTCAGCGGCGCTGTTGGAGTGAGTGCAAATGAGGACCCTGTGGAGGAAGTAGCAGTCGTATTTAATGTCAACAAGACAGAGAGCGGCGCATCCATAGCCTACAGTCACGACGCACACTCTCGGAAACAGATTCCCAGGAGGGCAGAAAAACATGGTTCTGATCCATTACCGTAACACAAAAAAAGGCCGAGGTGACCAGAAGAGTGCAGGGAGACAGAACGAGAATGAGCTGGGCTCTGTTTGTTTCGCCACTACATTCAAAACAAAAAAGACGTTCACTTTCAAATGCCATTTAATGAAACGGCTGAATAATAACTGCACTTCCGATCTGCAAACGTTTAACGCAAAATTCTTACCAGTGACCGTAAAATCATTGCTAATCCTCAAGGCTGCCTTACAGAAGATTTGTAGTGTCAAGCCAGATGTGACACTTACTGTATAAAAAAAAACCTACTGGAGGGGGAAAAAAAACTACTGATTCGGAAAATATTTAACCCTTAAACACCTTCAGCTGCATGACATGCTTGACAGTAAAGCCACAAAAATTTTGTTTACAACCAAGAAGCTAAGGCTGCTATAAAGCTCCTTGGATTTGTCGTTCAGAAACAACACTTCAGTCTATTTTGCCCTTCATATACGCTTGAAGTACTTTAAATGGCAGGCAAGAGGCCACTTTAACATAAAAGACTTAAGACAGCTGTATAGATGTTTTCTTGTGTTTGTAGTGATGTATGTGTGTTGACCATCTCTGGTATGTTGACCCCCGCTTTCTTTCTTTTCTCCATATTATTGGAAGCAACCCGATATCAAGCAGCTCTACGGGAGCTTGTCACCACGGCCCACTCCCACCCACCTGCTCTCCTGCTGCTTGAGGATATGTTTGACCGCCTGAGCCAGGGTGAACGTCTTGCCGGTACCATACGGCCCAATGATGAGCACCGGAGGCAGCTGGATGGAGAGCGGTGTGGTGATGGCCAGGATGGCCTCCTTCTGCTTGGCGTTGAGCCGAGGATCCAGTTGTTCATCCCACTGCCTGTTGATTTAGGGGGATATTGCTGGGTGGGGCTGGTACATGCAGAGACACAGTCCACCCCATATACAGTACATGCAGATAGACCAGCCCCCCATCCGCTTCATCCTGAGCCAGCACCTGTCAGGCAAATCCCCGAGAGCTCGCACGGACTTCTCCACAGCCTGGCAGAACCACCTGTGACTGTATCAATTCCTTCAACATTCTTGCCACCTTCCAGGTAGATTAAAAATGAATAGCTGGCTGAATTACAAAACCCAGCTTTCCAAATGTACCCTGAGAATATGCTGGAAAGCTGTACAGAAACACAGAGCTGGCAAGCCTCAACCAACCTAACATTACTACCCTCATTACAGTATGGGCTGGCTAGCTGAACACCCTGGCAATCGATTTTGCATAGGCTGAGGGAGATAAAATCTCTATCTTCCATTGCCGCCAGCAGAGATGAAGGTATAGAAGGCGAAGACATCAAAGGAGATGCTCTGGTCCAAATGAAATGGTCATCTGCATGGAGGTATGTTGGAACTCTGCGCTCTACTGGTCCTGCCAGTCATCCTGATTAGCGGGGCCAAAGACAGGTCAAGGGAGAAGCTAATTAAATCAGGGAAATTCCTCAGAGTACAGAAGTCATCAACGGTTATTCAGAAGAGGACTGCAAAGCTTGTTTGGGTCTGATCATCCAAGCATTCATCAAGTACATGGTCACAGTGAGCTGGAGCCCATCCCAGGAAGCAGGGCAACACCCTGGACAGGATGTCACACACACACACACACTAGAGGCAATTTACAGATGCCATATCTAACCAAAAGTTGTCCAACTGTGGGAGGAAACTGGAGTACCCGGAGGAAAGCCGGCAAACCCCACACACAGTGAGCAAGGATGGGATTCAATCCCCCAACCCTGGAGGTGTGAGGAGACCATGCCGCCCTTGATCTAATAACAGCAACGTTAAAACATCAGGCTATCACCACATCCATTTCTGCAGCTGCACTGTACTTGACAAGGTGACTTTCTGAAGGCTACCCTAATGGTGTCTGAACCTCTGCCGGGCACCAGGGAAAGCCAGATAAAAGGCCCATGTGCCGACACCGACATGCACACACATCTCAAACTGGTTCTACCTGAGACAATTAGCATCAGTGCGCCTTTGACTTTCACAAGGACGAGACTTGTGTTAATGGGCCACAGCGCCCTGCACCAGAGAAATCAAAATGTAACACCTGGAGATTTGGCACATTCACCCGTTCGGTCCCTTTTAAAGATACCCACTGTATGGACACCAGTCCTGGAGTCGGAGAAACAGCTGCCGCAACGATAATGCGGTCGCCCCACACCAGAGGAATCACTCATCCAGCAGGCCGACGATACATCAAACAGAAACAGGCAAGACATCACAAACCACCATAGACCAAACACCCACAGCAGGCGTCATACCAGAGGAAATGTCAGCCATGATTGTTGACATTAGGATTACTCTATAAATGCCTCCAACATCACTTTTGCCCCTAAGAGCAACACCTTGATCCTCTGTCTCTTCAATTCATCTCCAACAACATCCATTCAAAAAGTATGGTGCCGCGAGCTAAGCAGAACTAGCAGTCTACAGCTTCAGTGTCGACCATTCCAGGGAGAGCTCACACAAAGATAATCTGATTCTTATACAGGATATAAAGCTAAAGCTTTGGAAATTTGGTATGGACAAAGCTGTCTCTCACATCACATTGCTACTTATTGGGCCGTCAAAAGCAACATACAAAGCCTTTGCGTTAAAGGTAAAACACGCGATTCAATCTATTAATTTACTTCCATCATGTCATTTCAATTGTGTAGCCACTGCCTATGGAGGGTGTATCTGCATACGACAAATTAGCATAGGGCACGATCTTCATTTAAGAGAGGGAGAATGACAATCCTCACTGTTGGTGTGATATTAGACCAAATAAGGTGCTGTGCCCATTTCCACCAACCCACAAACACCAGTTCAACAATGCTGCATAACTTTACAGCACACTTCAAATTGCAACCCAGCGGGAGCTGAAAAACTGCCCAGTATCAGTGCAACGCAGCGGCCAGCCGGTCCGCAACTCCAGCTGCACTAAAATCATTAATCAGACACAGGCCGTGTCGTAGCGGTGAGTGGCCAAACGTTTTGCAGCGCTGCTGCCCACCACTACCACCTGGGAAGAGGAGCATGCCAAATGTATCGTGGGACGTTCGAGGCACAAATGGGCAGGTGTGGACGAAGGGCCAGTTAATGCACCCCGACCTTGACAGACATATGGTAGCTCTGAGCGGCGTGCTTTTGGCAACAAGAAAAATTCTGCACGTGGGGGGGGGGGGCTCTACCTGTTAGGGCTCCAGGGAATTGTAGGCGTCATGCCGGTGTCGGGGAACAGGATGCCATTGTCCTTGATGCGATCCAGGGCGTAGTGCATTTCACAGAGCGGCAGCCGGTTCAGCTGGAACTGCAGCTCCACCTGGCGGGGGGAAGATGGAGGCATATCTTCAGTCACACCACTGAGTGGAAAGCAAAGCGTTTCCATATGCGACAGCCAGCCTCATCTAGACCGCTCTGCACGTGCCGACATGGTGCCCGCCAAGCTGCGATAAACCCCACTGCGGGTGAGATGCATGCAGAGATCATACTGCACATACTACAGCAGGCGTGACCCCAGGCCACTCAAAACAGAACTAAAATTGAGAAAGAGAGAGCTGACAGACCGGTACGTTTGAACACACAAACTCAAAGGAAACGGAATTATGTTACATGAAGACCACAATGGCCAGAAGCTTTCAATTTAGACTAATTCTGAAATGAATATTCTTAATAGCAGGTTCATCGAGAAGGACGCCACCCCCCCCGAATCTGGGTGGGGGAGATTCCTGATGTCTCACACCATGTGGTCGCGAGTCAGCCCCAGGTCAAGCTGAAGTCTTAGTACAGGCCCGAATGGCTGCAGTGGCCTTTAAATAAAATTTTTTTCTGCTAATAAGACAAGCAGTGCCGTGACCTCCCCCAGTTACCATCTTAATCCAGAAGATGACAGACAGGTTATACCTCCAGGCCTAAAGCCAGCAGATTAAAAAGCAAGGCCAGAGATGCTGGGCTGCCATTCAAATGGCAGAAACCATTTTTTCTAGAGATGGTATTAAATGGCTCTCAGAATAAATTTTATCAGACACTTCTCAGGGCAGCTGTAATCAAAATTCATCCCGCGCTGTGCTCAAAATTTCCACGTCAAAGAGGCAGGGTAAAGCAAAAAAAAAAAAAAAAAAAAAACGCAAAGCAAAACAAGCCACCATCTGCCCTAATTTGAATGAGTCACATGTGTCCAGTTTGGGGTCAGCCATTGAGGAAGCAGTTTGCCCAAAACGTGGCTCTGGTGGGCAGGGCTGCCATACCTGCAGCTCCCGGTCCGGCTGCAGGTGCAGCTCCTCACAGCAGTCCTTGCAGACGCGCAGGAAGATGTAGTCCTTGGTCTTCTCCTCTATGATGGCCTCGTAGACACGCTCCTTGGCGCCGGGGGGCTGGCCGGCACGCTCGCGGCCCAGCGGCAGCAACAGCACGGAGTTCACCTTGGTCATGACCAGCCGCCCGGCCAGCGTGTCCTCCGACAGCGTCTCCGTCAGTCGGAAGCGAGCAAACAGCTGTCCGTTCTGGGCGTACTTGGCACCGCCCGAGACACCAGTCAGCATGAAGCTCGTCACCAGCTGCAGGTTCACTTTGATATTAAACCTGTAGGAGGCGCACAAACACACACGTGAGGAACCGTTCACTGCTCTTTGCTTTTGAGAACATTGTGGAGATAAGCGGGAAAACGGTACATGCAAGTTCAGCTCAAAATCACGTTTACGAACAGTAAAGTGAAAAACTAAAAACAAACTACTGCCAAATTCTCAAAAAAGAAAGAAGGGGCAAGACCAGTGGCACTGAGAAAATTAAGAATAAATCACAACAGTCAGCTGAAGGAAGTGATGAGCGATAAGCAGCAGGGTGCGATCGGTGCATTTATCGCCACACCACTGACTGGTGGATTCCACCTCGCACCCGGCCATACCCGGCACAGGGGTTCCCATAACAACCCTACCAGGCTGGAGCCTCATTACACTGAGCAGCAGGAGCTGAATTATCACAGACACTGCAAATCGCTTCCATTCAAACAAACACACTTCCATCCCAGCAGATTCCAAGCTTTAACAGAATCTCCTCTCTGAGATTTTAAAAGAGGCATAAACCATACGTCAGTTTCTCCCAATCTGAAGACACACACCCACACGATGCCCTAATCCTGCTTTCCTCCACTAAGCCTCCTGTCTCCACCTATTCATCTCAGCTTTAGGGGATGGAAACGTGGCCTGACTCAAAGGTTAGAGCTGGCTGTTAGCCGCAACAAAGCTTTAATGCAACGGAGCACTAAGACCTCAAAGGGAGATGCGAGGCTATGAGCGCCGGTCTGAGCAACCCTCACAGGCCGTGCGCCACTTTGCCTCGTCTGCCAACACACCCACGGGTGGGACGCAGGAACCACGTCAAGTGATTCCTGCTGCTCCGATGTCATCCTCACAAAGCTGCAAGGGTGCAGCCAGACAGCTGTATCAGTGCTTCCCTCCGCAACTGAACCAAGTCGATTTGGGAGCAAAGACAGAAAGAGCTACCCTGACACCTAGTGGCAAAGATAGAGAAGCACAGTACACATTTGTTCATAAACCTGCATGACCATAGTTGTTAGATCAACGCATACTTTTTGGGTGGGCG